>JBBJLS010083366.1:0-24313 GCA_037577275.1 Bryconaethiops microstoma
AGACGCCGTGCTGCAACGGCGATCATGCGCGTAATTCTCAAAACACCCACAAGATGGCGGTGTTTATTGGTGAACCCGATATTACAAAACTGATAACCGATTATGGTAAAATGCTTTAATATCGGGAAAAATAGCGGTAAATCGATATATCGGTCGATCTCTAGTTTTTGAGAACACTGACTGGAAAATGTTCGTGGAGGCTGCAACCTACAGTGACTCTACCAACCTTGGTCACTGGCTACACAGCACATAGCGTTGGTCATCGGCTACATCAGGAAGTACATCAATGACCTCACTCTCTCCAAGAACATAACCACATGCTCCAACCAGAAGATGTGGATGACTGCAGAGGTGTGCACGCTACTGAGAACCTATGATGCTGCCTTTAGATCAGGTGACAAGGCTGCCTTGTGAAACAGCAAGGGCCAACCTGTCCAGGGCCATCAGAGCAGCAAAGTACCCCCACGCCCAGAAAATCCACAGCTACTTCAAGGACACTGGGGATGTACGGCGCATGTGGCACAACATCCAGGCCATCACCAACTACAGAGCATCTCCACCTACCTGTGATGGTGAAGCCTCCCTTCCAGACATGCTGAACAACTGCTATGCACGGTTTGAAGCCCAAAACAACATATCAGTGAGGAAGTCCATCCCACCTCCCAATGACCAGGTACTTTGTCTGACAATGGCTGATGTGAGGAAAACTGCTCATGGTCAACCCACGTAAAGCTGCTGGTCCAGACAACATTCCTGGTCGTGTGCTTAGATGATGTGCAGAACAGCTGGCACATCTTTTCGCAGGCGTCTTCAACATCTCTCTGAGCACCAATGTCATTCCAACATGTTTCAAAGCCACCGCTATCATCACCATGCCAAAAATGTCAGTGTCCTGCCTAAATGACTATCGTCCCGTCACACTCACACCCATCATCATGAAGTGCTTCGAGAAGCTTGTCATGAGGAACATCAAGTCACAACTACCTCCTTCACTGGACCCCCTGCAGTTTGCATACTATCCCAACTGTACTACAGATGATGCCATCACCACCACCCTTCACATGGCCTTTACTCATCTGGAAAAAAGTACACTTATGTGAGAATTCTGTTCATAGACTTCAGTTCAGCGTTCAACACCATCATTCCTCAGCATCTGATTGGGAAGCTGAGACTGCTGGGCCCCTCTTTTCAACTGGATCCTGGACTTCCTGACTGGGAGACCTCAGTCAGTAAGAATTGGAAGCAACATCTCCAGCACCACCATGCTGAACACAGGGCTGTGTGCTCAGCCCTCTACTGTTCATGCTGCTTATCCACGACTGCATAGCAATGCACAGCTCGAACCACATCAAGTTCACCGATGACACAACTGGGTTTGATCAGCAGGAACGATGAGACAGCATACACAGAGAAGATGAAACAGCTGATGGACTGGTGCAGAGTCAACAACCTGTCCCTGAATGTAGATAAAACAAGAGATGGTATTTGACTTCAGGAGGGTGCAACGTGATCACTCCCCACTGAGCACTGGCAGCTTCTCGGTGGAGATTGTCCAGAGCACCAAGTTCCTTGCTGTTCACATCACAGAGAACCTACATGGACCCTCAACAGCAGCTCCATGACCAAGAAGGCCCAGCCGCGTCTTTACTTCCTGCGGAGACTGAGGAGAGCGCACCTTCCACCCCCAGTCTTCACTTTAGAAAATAGAGAGCATTCTCAGCAGCTGCATCACAGCCTGGCATGGGAATTACAACGTTTCGGATCGCAACACCCTACAGAGGATTGTGAGGATCGCTGAGAAGATCATTGGGGTTCTGCATCTTTGCACACAACTCTCTGCTGCTAGAATACAGTTATTACTTGTCAAAATACTTTATTTATCCTCTGTAGCTGTTGCCAATTGCACTGAGCATTGCCTTGTCTTGCTTCATTTAGTTGTATGGTTGCTTTTGTTCTTTGTCCTGTATGCACTTGTTGTCTTGTGTTCTGTTCAGTTCTACTCTTGTAGAACTGTGTACTGTGTATATGGTAGTAATGACAATAAAACCCACTTGACTTGATTTAAAAAGGTAAAAGTTCATTCCTGAACTGACCACAACCCTGGCTGGACTAGTTATATGTTGCATGGAACTGAGTTTTTTTTGGGACTCAAATAATAAAAAACAAAATACAGCTGTTCAATAAATTAAAGTTTTAAAGTTGTTGCCTGTTCAACATGTACATGGAAATGAAATAACATGCTAACCATAGCAGCCCAAGGTCCACATCGCCTACTATATAATACAATAACAGCATTTGTACTGTGGAAATAAAATACTGACCTGTAAGTTGTTGTTCTGTAATCAATACTTCAAATTGCATTCAGTATAAAATACCTAATATGTAAACAGCATAACTGGCCAGAAAGCCAGCACGTGAGATGAGATATGTGAACACAGACTTTGGGTCCATATTTTATTACCCTGAATGAGCTGGGAAATGAATTAAAATCAATAGCCCATCTACTAAGTGGAACAAAATGCTTAAAGTATCATACATTACGGTAATTTGGCACTACTGACAATACATCAAACAAATACAATAATTATTGGACACATGGTAATTCTGTCTTACAAGAACTTGCACATCAAATAATATACAAGACGATAAAAAAATGTACTGTTACGTTTGATACTTAAGTTTTGGGGGGGGGGGGTTTGCTTTCAATGAAATAAAAAGTATGACATTACAGTAAATTACTGGAAGTATTTTTTCCAGTACTTTACAAAGATGCTTTGAAAAAAAACCCAGCGAATTCACATCAATTCTCTACAGTATTCTCAGTACAGAATTTTTAATTAAATATTTTACCAAGAATAGTTCTTCTTTCACATGAGTGAAGTATTATACTTTGAACATTGAATCTTTGTTTTTGCACATGGAGGGAATAAATGGCATGAATACACTTATCACACATTTTTGTGACAAACAACGAAGTTCATTATTTAGCCATATCATTGACTATGAATTGACGGTTGACCTTGGAGGTCATTTGACGTTTAGTGAAGTTTTCCTGTCATTATAGGTGTTACCTTGTGGGATAAGGCCTCACTGAATAATTATCTGGATCAGACCTGGCAACCCAAAACAAATTTGAAGTTCTCTACTTCTGACTCTCTCTCTGAGAAAGCTAACTTCCTGGAGGTGAATGCATCCCTGAAAGCCAGCTTCTGTGGGGGGTTAATTGAGGTGGGAGGTGCTGCCAAGTACCTGCATGATTCAAAATCCTCAATGAAACAGTCTCGGGTAACCCTGATGTTCAGCCAGGCAACAAGGTTTGACCAACTCACCATGTCTCTTCTGGGCAAAATTTCATATCCTCAGGTGTTTGAACAGAAAATGGCCACACACGTAGTCACAGCCACTCTATACGGTGCTCATGCTTTCATGGTGTTTGACCACACTGCCTCAGGAGCTGATGAAAAACAGGAGGTGGGAGGAAACGTTAATGCAGTGATGAAGAAGATCCCTTCTCTGGCGATAGAAGGACAAGCAGATTTAAAATTGAATGATGAAGAAAAAAAGTTAGCTGATGAAATCAGCGTCACATTTTATGGTGACTTTAATCTTGAGAATAATCCTGTGACATACAGAGAGGCCCTTGATGTGTACAAGAAGTTACCCTCTCTATTGAATCGTGAGAATTTTGGTGTGCCAGTAAAGGTGTGGCTCTATCCCCTGGTGTTGCTGGATGAAAAGGCTGCAGCATTGGTGAGAGAAATCAGCACAAGCCTTGTGTCAAAAACTGAACGCATATTAGAACAGTTTGGGGAAGCAGAAAGGAGATGTAATGACCTACTGGGAAGCAGAACTGTGCAGGATTTCCCTGACCTGAAAGCCAGGTTGCAAAAATTTCAGGATTTCTACAGTGATTATAAGTTGGTGTTCCAGAAGGCACTTTGCAAGGTCCTGCCAGCTATTCGGGATGGGGGTAAAGAAGAGCAGGCACTAACTGAGATCTTAGGCATCCACAGTCGGTCCCATTTTACAGCCAATGAGGTGAGCAAGTGGTTGGAGAGCATTACCACTGAATTACAAGTATTGAGCTCCCATACCAATGGACTGAAGGACATCACAGTTGTCACATCCCCAGGTCAGCTCAGTACCATCCTTTTTGATTCTGAAGTCGACATAGTTGTATGTTTGACCTTCACCTCACTGACAGAAAATGACAAATTCCTACAAACTCTAGAAGAATTCCTAAAATCAGAGGATTTTGATAAGTTAGAGCAAATCATGGTGAAGACTGTGATGTTGACTTTAAAATGGCCTTGGTTCTCATCTCCTCAAATATCACAGAGCATAAGAGAGAACCTTTCTCTCTTTAAAAGTTTTTCGACAGCCAACAAAGGCAACAAGCGGATTAAGTTTGTCATTGCCTCCATCCCTGACTCCAACAATCCAGGTACCTCCATATATCTTTATGAAAAGGGCAGTCTCACAAATCCCAAGTTCCAGCCGGTGTCCAAGCCACCCCAACCCATTCTGAAGACCTCAGAATCTTTGCAGCTTCAGAAGTCCCCAACTGGAGAGACGGTGCGGAACAGAGTTGAATACAAACAGGTAAAAGCTGCAGACCCTGAAGCGAAAGCTGACCAAGAAGAATGGCAGGTCATTGAAACTGGAGATGCAGAAGTAACCTTCAAGCAGATGGGACTCCAGCCAGGGATCGAATACTTGGTTCAGTACAGAGCTGTTAGTGAAGTGGGAGTGAGTGAGCCCAGCGAATCCATTCATTTTACACCCAAAAGAAACTCAGAAATCCCAGCCCCCTTCGTTCCTAAAGGTGAGTACACAGTCTTCCTCCAATACAGGCTTTAATAGCACATTCTGTATAGGACAATAATGTTGGGATTCTTCACTTGCTATAATGGAGACCCCATCAAATTTGTCAGCACAACACCAGATGTAAGATACACTGAGGTTTTTTCTGTTTATTCCAAATTCTCATTGTAATGAATAAATTTGAGTCTTCTGCTGTAATACAACTGATATTAATAAGATTGTCTCCAAAAAAATCACATAGAACATGGCTTTAAAACTGTCTAAATTATTTCCAGATGCAGATACAGACTGTGTTGTCGTGGGCGGTGATGGAGGCTGTGCATTCTCATTCGTGACTGAATATGATGAGATGACTTTGCAGAAGATCCGGGTTTCAGTTGGCCCACATTATGTCAGTGCAGACTTCTTCATAGTACTTTGTCTTTATGCTGTTTACATGTTTATATCAAGAGAAATGCTGAGTTTTCCTGAGTGAAAAAACTGACCACTATACTATGACCACTGGTGTAAAATCACATGTCATAAAAATTACTAGGTTTGCTAGTGATTTACAGTACTGAAGTTTTCATTGCTTGTTTACAAGTGTTTTAATAGATTCAGCATGTTCGGGAAACATGGTTGATGAATAAATCCTCTGGTTCTGTGTGTTTCTGTAAATTACAATGAACTTCAGTACTGTGAATAGAAAAGGCATAACATCTAAAATTTAAATTCAGAAAGCCTGCAAAGTTACAACAGGCTGAAACATATTAAAATAGACACAGTGACTGTTGGGTGAGACTGGGTCTTGGATAGGAGTGGCTATTTCAGTAACTAACACAGACACAACTTTATACCCTTTGCAGATGATTTCCTAGACATGGATTAAGCCTAGTCTCAGAATAAAAATAAATTTCCACAGTGATTTAACTCTGGCACTGCCTTTTAGTCCACTGTTAGGCTTAATTCCCGTCTGGAAAACTGGCCCTTTAGGTTCTGCAATTTTCAGGATGATCGTTATTATACTTAATCTCATATAAATTTTACTGTGCCTATATATATGATTATAAATAGCTTTTAAAGTAACTATTCTTTCTAAATAATTAAAAACTTGCATGATTGATCTTTATTGTTTTTAGTAAAAACAGAGGGATTCTTTCTCAGGACTACATATATTATCGAAATGCATATATTATCGAATTCTTTCTCAGGACTACATATATTATTAATGGCAGAGTAGAAAAAAAAACTAACCAAGAGTAACAAATGTCAATATTAGAAAAATTCAGATTGCTCAAAATGTCCAGTTTCTCCAGAAACTAAGTTCAACAAATTTTAACATAGATACATTTTCAGCCTAAATGTATCTACATTATCCATACTAAAACAAAAAAAATGTTCCTCATATCAGTAATTGATAAACTATTTTTAGGACCTGAGAATGAGATGGGAATATTTCTGTGGCAATTATCCACAAAGGTATAGCATTATTGGTAGTTTTTTATTTATATTTAATTTATATTTAATCAAATGTTCAAGGATTACACCTACTGTGCATTAAGGCCATAATGTACTATGAATTAAGATTAGTTAACTGAATAGTGTGAATTTTCTCACAGGTGGAAAAAATCTGCATGCATTTCCAGGGCAGCCAAGACATTGCCTTCGGCACTGAGGAAAAAGGAACATGGGAAGACTTTGAATTTGAAGAGGGTGATCGTTTCCGTTCACTTGCAATTTGGCCAAACTTCGCAAACAATCGATTCGGGGGCTTGAAGTTTGAGATTTTGAGGAAAAATGGTCAGTTCAAGACATTCACTGCTGGAACCCATTACAGGCCCATATCCATTGATGTTCACTCAGGGATCTGTTGCGGGGTCAAAGGAAGGAGTGGGAAAGATGTTGATGCCTTTGGTTTTGTCTTTTTAAAGCATTAGGACAGGAAAATAGTAGCTAGTATTGCAGAGCTACAACAGTATTAATAACTTTCTGTTTCTTTAATTGAATGGTGTTTAGAAGCTTGCTTGCTTAATGGTGTGATGTTTTCTTGTTTTATGTCTGATGCCTAAGTGAAATATTACATTTTTAGGCTCTTTGAAATAATCTGGACCCACTTTATATTGTGTATCTAATAACTGGAAGTATCTCCTTAAAAATGCATTTAGCAACAGTGTAACTACTAGTGATGTGTTCACTGTTGTAGCTGGATTACAGATGTGAAACATTTGTTATCAACTTCAGTTGTTACTTGTGCAATTACATATGATTACTGTTGAACAGACTAGTGTGAATAAAAAATTGGAGTTCATACATATCTGATTACACAAGTTGTGCTACTGTAATCCAGCAGTTTCCAGTAGTTACAGTGTTCTTGAAAAGTGTGAAAGTGTTAATACAGTAAATGGCTACAGCGTAAATGCATATTGTGTAAGCCCTAACTATGTCCCCAAATATGGTTCCAAAACAATTGAATTGCATTTTAAACTCAGCTTAATACATTACCTTTCAAATATTTAAAGGTAAACCCGTATTTGTACTGTACAGTGTACACTGAACTGTCTCTCGCAGTGCTAGAATGTAAAATACCGATGTTACCCCTGTATAGACTGTACTGTTATTCATGCACGCATGTTTTCTTTGGTATAAGCAGGTAAATACAGGAATAAATTAATTTCATTTACAGTAATGAAAATACAGGGCTTTAAGAAGAACAACGAGTACACTCAGAGAAACATTCGAGATAGCTCCACGCAAGATGCATAACAGGGCAGCAGCCAATCAGCAGCAAGGAGAAATGAATAACACTCTCAGATTTTCTGCTTTCAAACCTCCCGCCTGTGAGTACTAGAGTATTTCACCATCCCAAGACACACTTTGTTTGTGTTCTCCGGACAGAACAAAAAAATGTATAGTTATAGTTTATATGGAAACCTAGCTGAATTTATGTTAGTATTTATGTTACAAAATTAGTAAATTATATTTTTCTTAATAATTTACCACTTAAACGCATGAAAAATCATATATTGCCACAAAAAAGCTGTGACGTCCGGGACTCGTCCGCCACACCCTCTCGTCCTTATACTGGGTTGTTTATGTCAGGGCTCATTCCCTTCAGGTCTCTGATTGCCTTGTTCACCGCGCGCCCAAACACAAACAACCAGCATGAGAATGAGCAGCCATGGTGGAAGAGCCCCGGACGTGAAAAAAACAAAAAAATTTGGAGGATATCTGCAGTTTCTGAGAATGTGCAGGAGTTTCCGTGAACAATTTTTAGTTTGGTTCTCAGTAAAAGTAGACGTGAGACTGAAGCCGTCGACTGCTGAACTGCGCATAAGCGGGGGTTTACTGTACACTGTTCTGTGAGACACTTCAAATAAAGAGGAATCAGTAATCTTAAGAGTTGTTAATACAGTGGGAATGCTTTTAATTATGTTCTTTTAACTTAGCATAATTTCTCTTACATGACATAACTGTTTGCCTGAGAGTATGTGGGTTTGCTTTCTGTTCATCTTGAAGAATCACATTAAATCTCTTCAGTAAATCTCTCCGTCTATTGTGTCATAATTAAGTTGGTCAGGATCTTTACCAGTTGAACTACAAAATGCTACTGTTAGCATTTGGAACTATAAATACACAAAAAGACCCTGAATTTACTTTAAAGAGGTTCCACACAACTTGTTAACAAGAATCTAAGAGACTTGATGGAGTGCTCTGTACTCAGAAATTTCAAGCAAACCACTCAAAAGTGAGTAAACATGTATTTAATATGTTTTCAATACATACATTCAGCTTAATTCAGTTATGTTCAACTAACAGAAACAACACAAGTTATGGGTTCACGTTACATTTACATGAGCTGTCACACACACACACACACACACACACACACACACAGAAGAGAAAGTAGATGGGGGTAAAGACAACACAAAGACAGGTCGGTAAAACAGGTAAAGCAATACAGTAGAGTGACAAAGACCTCTGGAAGTTCATACTGCCCCACAAGGTTGGACAAAGCACAACCTTGTCTCTGGTTTGTAAAATGGGTGGTTGTATAAAAACATTTTACAGCAAAAACTGGTCTGATTCATTAATATTTTCACCATCACCAAAAATGGGATGAAGTTCAAATTTAGGATAACCCTCAGAGGAGTGTTTCAGAATATTAAACTCACTGTGCAAAGACATAGAAACTATCATGAAGCCAAAACAAAAAATGACCAATTTCTTTGTCCGTTTCTCTACCCTTTACATATATATGCCATAGTTTAAATAAATTTGCATACATTTAAAACAACAACACTGGTGGGCTGGTGCCCCGTCCAGGGTGAGTCTCTGCCTCACGCCCGTTGACACCAGGATAAGTTCCTTGTACCAGCAACCCTAGTGGGGATTAAGCGGTTACAGAAAATGAAAGAAAGAATTAATTAATAAAACAACAACAACAACAACAACAACAACAACAACAACAACAATAATAATAATAATTATTATAAAGTGGTATTTGGAGGCTGTTCAGTTTAATCTTCCCTGTAATTCTGAGATAAATAAAAGGCAAATGACACTCAGACTTAAGTGTTAGTGAGACTTCAGTGTATGTAAAGAATCCTTTTGTTGACTCTGTCTAATGAGCCTGTTTGCTAAACACAATGAACTGATTTAAAAATACCTAAGAAACCAAGTTTAGCGATCAAATGCACTATTTAAAATTGAATACATAAATGTTCTAAAGATGTTTACCTAAAAAGTGAAAAGTAACTGCCTTTTTTAAAAATGTAACATGACCTCAATACAGATCATTCATTACTGTATTCATTTCATCCTAGGTTCCCTTTGCAAGACACATCTTTATAAAATCCAGTGATGGCTCACACCAGTCCAAATGAGCTGAACATCTCTGAAGCCTAAGCACCCTTCTGATATTCCTTTCCCTGAAAGTAAACCACACAAAAATAAACATTTTTTTTTCCTCAAACTTCCAGAGAACCTGACAAACACTAAAGACATTCTAATACACAGTGTCTTCACGTGTGACTCTCACAGATATTATGTAAAGTAAATCGACTCAGACCAGGAGAGAAATACACTGTAGGTGGAAAGAAAGAATATGTGCACTAGGAGTTTGGTATTTGGTCGTCTATGATAAGCGTAGCATTAGACATACTTCAAAAGTTGAGCAAAACAAGAGATGCCTGTTTATTGATGAAAATGATTTGGTCTGAAACAGCAAAGTTTGCAGTGCAGAGCATCTAAAAAAGGAAACAAATTAAATACTGATGACGTGATGACTTTTACAGAAAGTGAAAAAAAAATGTGACTTTAAATCAAATTAAAGTGGAAAAACAAAAGTTTACATTAAGTTCTGATTTAAGTGTAACCACTGATTACTTGATTTTAATGTTCATGATCATCACTTCAATTTTTCATGACTTCATCTCCCTCTGCTGGCAGTGTGGCCGGACCTCAGCTTACGAGATTTAAATGATTCAGCACTTTGTCAGCAGATACAATCTTAAATGTTTTACCACGTCTGTACCTCCAGAATATTCACCAGAAAACCCTTTTAAACCCGTTTCAACCATTAGTTACTGTACTGATGCACTTCTTGCTTAGAAGCACAAAGGACGTTTAACCTGAGCCATGTATCCATTTTAAACTGTATTTTGCTATTTTTTTACAGTCTGTCCAGTTTGTCACTTTCATCATGGCCAACTCAGTGAAAACTGCAGCTGGTTAATAATTAACTCATAGGTTTACTATTCAATAAGAATTTCACATTTCTGTGCTCATTTATCAGAACTAAACTAGTGATTAAAAGAATCGTAGCACAAATACTTTCATTGTTCATCAGTACATCTGTCCTCATTGTTTGTTTCTACAAATTCAATTCCGTGCATTGGGTGCAGTGAATACCACAAGGATGTCTTGACCTTTTGTGACCTTTGTCCTTCATGAATGTCATTTATTAGGAGTAGAGGCACGTGACCTCTCACATCATAACCTACATTTATTTTATTAAGTCAGTAACCACACCATCCCTCAAACTACAGCTTTACTGGAAACCAACACTCGCTCTGAGAACCATGACATTGTTTCTTCAGTGGTGCACAAGGGCACAGGAGTACAGTTGCATGAAAAAGTTTTGCCCCTGTTGAAATGATATGTTTTGCTGATTATCTAAGAGAGAAAGTAAAAGTTAAGTTTTCTCAGGCATAAATTTACTAGCCCAAATAATACATTCTCTAACTCAAAGAAAGTTACTGAGTGCTCCCTGTCGTGGGTTACTCCGTAGAATAAATGACAATTCTGTGAGTTAAAAACTTGAGAATTTGAAGCTTAAAAAAACTTTTAAAACAAAAAACACCAAAGTATTTTTTATATGTTGTAAAGGGGACCAAGAACTTTCAAATGACATAACGACAGTGGCAGTTTGTACTGTCTGTCTAAATGTACTTAGTATTTATTATGTTGTACTGTTGCACTGTCTAATGTCTAAATGTATTAAGCATATATTATTATGTACTGTTGCAATGTCTAATATTTAAATGGATTTTATGGTATTTATTGTACAGTAATGCTGCATTGTCTAACGTTCATTGCCTGTAATCTGCTGACAAGCATTCAAGTAAGAATTTTATTGTACTTTGTAAAATTGACAATAAAACTCTGAATATGAAATCTTATTTATAAGTAAGGATAGATGCTTGCTTTAGTGTGTTATCCGATTGAGAAATTTGGAGAAACATGAGCGCAAAAATAGAACCGAAGATATAATGCCTACGTGCTCCAGACCAACAGAAGGCATTAGTATCTTTTTGGTGCAGACGTTCCCTCGTGTGATTCCTCTGGCCGTGGCGGTGTGAGGACTTCACAGCCTCTATGGCACTCCTCTCTTTCTCACCTCACTATGAGATCCAAGGTCAGAGGTGGACTGGCAACATAAAGTGGCCTGTGAATCTCTTACATGTATTCATGCAGTTCAATCACAAGTCTGTAAAAACAATATTCCAATAATAGCATGATAAAGATCATACCAATTAAACATCTGATTCTTATTATTTGTAGCAGTCTTTTTTTCTCAATCTTAAATATTCTTAATCCAATAAATTATTAAAAGCTTGATGTCATTTTAATACTAGTTAATTTTTTGTTTTCGTTTTTCAACTTCCTTTTTTGTAAAGTATAAAATGTGTTTTTAAATATAAAAATAAAAATCACTGGATTGGATATAACCAGTCGCGGGTACAACCAGGGGGTACAATCACTTTCACTTTCACAACCAGGAAGCAGTGCGTGGGGACGGTACCTTGCTCTAGTTCTGTCCTTTGCTTTTTCTTTCCCTCGTCCTTTCTCTGCTTTTGACACTTGCCATTTCTTTTGCTTTTTCCTCTTAGATTTAGATTTCCTTCTTTGTTTTCCTCTTTCACTGTTCATGTTTTCTTATCCTCTTTGTTGGTTGTTTTTCCTTTTTTCCCCCCATTTTGTTTCTTTCTCTTCTCTATTAATTATTTCTTTTTAAGCAGTTTAGTTGTAAAATATTCAACAACACAACAACATTAATACACGTGAACAGCTACTGAAACAAAAATCTGAATTAAGTGAATACAACAAACAATAAAGCAAAACTCAAATGAATCCAATCAATACTTTACAACTTAAATACTAAAGCAAATAAATCAATCCCCTCAAGCTTCAGAGAATAATTGGGTCCAGTGTTGGTCTACAACGATCAATGTACAGGGGGAGCTCTTTCAAAAACACCGGTTGACCTCAACTCATGGGTTGGCTAAAAAACAAATAAAAAAGGAAAGAAAAGAAAAGAAAAGGGTTACACAACTGAAATCAAATGATATATGTGCACATACACAAATGATTCAGCAGTCAAAATAAATTCAAATAAGTGATGGTGGTGGCCTAGTGGGTAGGACACTTGCCTCTGGACCAAGAGGTCATGGGTTCAAATCCTACGTTCAGCACACCGCCACTGTGTCCCTGAGCAAGACCCTTAACCCCAAGTTGCTCCAGGGAGACTGTCCCCTGTAGTTAGGGAATGGAAGTCGCTTTGGATAAAAGCGTCTGGTAAATGTGATCAAGCATTTAATTAAACAGATTTAAATAACTGTGATTAACTATACTTAAATATGCATACTGAAAAATCATCACCCATGTGTGGCGGGGTCTGTCACGTCCTCCTCCCCTTCAGATATTTTTCAGATAATATTTTAGAGTCTAAAGCCCACTTCACAGACAAGCACTCCTTTTCAGTTGTAGAATATTGTACAACCCGGGTGTACAGCTTACGACTGATGAAGGCAACTGGTCTGCGGTCTTCCAGTGGCCCCTACAGGAGGACTGCCCCAGTACCTCTTTCAGAAATGGTCTGACTAATGAATGTGTTCACAACGTCTGGGTTGTGCAAGACTGAGTTCTGACCAAAGGCGGTCTGGATATCATCTGCTTTGGTTGCATCAGACCACTGAAGTTTGTTCCAAGACCTGGAGCCCACCACATCAGTCAACAAAGCAGCTCTTGCCAAGAAATTGGGAATAAAGCTATGATAGAAAGCAGCCATCCCGATAAAAGAATGAAATTGCCTTCTGGTCTGTGGCAAAGGGCAATTCTGAATAGCTTTTATCTTCTGTACTTGTGGCTTGACTACACCTCCAGCAACAGTGGAACCCAGATACTCAGTTTCAGGTTTTGCGAAGCCACACTTTGAAGAGTTACCTGAAAATCCATCGGACAGTAGGCGGCCCAGCACAGTTCTCAAGTGTCGAAGGTGTTCCTGCCAGTTAACACCGTAAAAGACAATGTCATCAGGATAGGACAAGACAAAGTCAGTTAAACCATTTAACAACTGGTCCATTAGCCTCTGGAATCGAGCAGGGGCCCCACGTAGGCCACTGTGTTTAAAAAGCTGTCAGCTCTCTGGACTTTACATCAGAATCAGAAAACTTCAATGACCCCGGAGAAAATTGCTTATGTAATGACTGCCACAACACAGAGAGACACAGAAACAGTAACAATATAATATAAACTCAATATAAATTCAAAATAAAAATTTGTAGAAAGAAAAAAGCTCAATATGAATAGAATATGCTACATACCGAAATGCTTACACATAAGTAACACAGCTGAGTGAAAAACTACTGACACAAATTGTAGTTTGGAGTAAGTTATTGCACTTATTAGAAAATCAGTAGTAATATTAAGTAATGAAAAATATGTAATATTGCACATGAAGACTATTGCACATAAGATATTGCAAGTATTTAAGTGATTTAGCACCCGTTTAGAAAATGTCACATGATATTGCACATAATGATACATTTTTAGCACCCGCTAAGAACATTGCACAATATGCACATGGTAGGAATAATCATTCACATAGTCTTTCACACAATGATCGTTTTTCAGCCTGGTAATAAAATATACAGCAAGAAGCAGCAGGTGGGAATGGAGGTACTAAAAGTACTTCTCAGTTCGTTCACCACAATGTAGAATGGATCAACATTGTAAATGATGCACTGAAGTCAGTGTTGACAATGTTCTCCTTTCAGTCACAGTTTTCATGTTGCCCAGTTCCTCACCCACCACAGAGCCAGTTTTCCTGATCGGTTTGTTAAGTCTCTTCATGTCTGCCACTTTCATGCTATCACCCCAACATAGAAAATGTCACTGGCCACAACAGACTTATAGAACATCCGCAACATGGTGTCGCAGACTGTAAAAGATCAGAGTCTGTGTAGGAAGTACAGCCTACTTTGACCCCTCTTGTAAGTGACCAGAGAGTTCTTAGACCAGTCCAGCTTATTGTCAGTGTGTACACCAGGTATTTGTAGTCCTGAACAATCACCACATCCACCCCTCTAGTGGACAGGGGAGTGACAGGAGATCGAGATCTTCAAAAGTCCACCACCGGTTCCTTGGTCTTTTGGATATTGAGCTGCAGCTGATTCAGCTCACACCAGTCCACAAAATTGTCCATAGCCATCCTGTATTCCAGGTCGTCCCCACTCCTGATACATCTGACTATTGCTGAGTCATCTGAGAATTTCTGCAGAGATGACTCAGCAATAGTAGGATGTAAAGCTAGTGGAATCTGCCAATACCCTTTACAGAGGTCAATTGTAGTTAAATATCCAGCTTTCCTCACAGGCAGGGGGAAAGAGTATTTATTTCAGGTTGGAGTACAAAGGAGGAGGAGGAGGAGGAGAACAAGAAGGAGAAAGAAAAGCAGAAGAAGAAGGAGAAGGAAAAGAAAGAGGAGAAGAAGACGAAGAAGACCTCTCTGGTCCTGTATTTGCCTGCACTTGGAAAAGAAATACATTTGGTTGAAAGACAACTCAGTGATGGATGCCTAGGGTTGCTAACTTTCTCAACCCCAAATGAGGGACACTTTCTTGCAGGTGAGCGGGCAGAGCAGCTGACCAACAATAATGGAAATCGCGAGGTTTCATACTATGAATCTACACATTTCACACAGCTACAGTCGTTTTTTCTTAGCAGGTTCACAGCTCATTTTGATCACAGTCTATACTTTTGTCACCGCTCACCACTAGTGGCCAGTGCACACACGCACACCGACAACCGTGTCTCATAGCAACGTTTGCATGAGTTCTGCCACACTTACAGTAGTGTATTATTGGCCGACGAGGCTGTGATTGGAATACGGGACTGGAGCTGCCCCTGAAGCGACAAATCAAAATCACCCATATTCCTGGATGTCCCGGACAGTTCGGGACAGTTGGCAACCCTACGGATGCCCTCAGTGACAGAGATATATTTACGACTGCAGCAGTTATGTGGATTCTTGGAATGCAGTCTCCACAGAATAATATCAAACACAGGCAAAAACATTAACGTGTTCAGTCATAGAAGATCAGTCCTTAGTGAATACTATTTGTTCTAAGCTGAACAGAAACAGTTGTTTTTATAATTATCGTATGCTTTACATCAATTTATATTTTAAATGATTCTGAGGCATCTTGTTGAAGTTTTTAAATAATTGTTTGTTTATTTCATTTAAGTTGTAATATAGGTCAAGCAAATGTATGTATTCATGAATTCGTCGTAATTTACGTAAGTTTACATTTGCCAAACTAGTTCTTAAAAGTGGTTGAGTTTGCATTGGGTAAGAAGAGGTGTCGCTCATGGCCTAGACCAATCGGGGACGTGAAATTATATATATATATTTTTAATTTAAAAAAAGGGTGTGGGGTTGAGGCACCAGAGACGGGGAGAAGAAGAGAGTCAGTGAAGTGGCGAGAGAGACTGGATTTTGAAATTTGTCACGTCTCCCTCTGACCCCGGAGCGCTACGCAGAAGAGAGAGAGCTGCTGGATCTGCAAGGAGGGCTGTCGAGCACGCCGGCGGAGCAACGAGGTTCCCTACGGACACACGGACGAGAAGGTTTGCTGAGTATAGGGTGTCTCTCTGGATTCGTGAGTGTTTGATTATAATTGTGTACGTTGCATATCAGCTCCACGTTGTGGTACTAAAACACTAAGATTAAAACCTGGGTAGGACTGAACTATTTCATTTCAGAGTCAAGGTTCCTGTGGTGTGTTTAAATAAACTCACTCTCGGTGACAGTTCTGACAGTTCTAACTTTGTGGAAGGTTCACTGTGTTACTTTATAACACATGGGGTGTAGAAAACGGAATTGAGTGAAGGGGGTTTACATGTCTTTATTCAAAATGGTTTATGTAAGAATATAATGAATAAAACGTGTAATAAATCGATCCACCATGATTGATTTTAGTGTGCTGAATACTCCAGCATTTATCCACCTAATATAATTATCAGCACTGTATGTATTATACTATCGATTACCCTTGGCGATCATTTTGACAATTTCCTATACATAGAAAAGAAAAGAAATCCTGTTGACTTTATATTCACTCATAACAGAAGTTATTGCTGAATTCTATTATTAAATTTGCTTTAAATAGTGACGATGTGAATGATGTAACAATGTGAAATAATGACTGTCTTTTATTGTAACGGTAGGTTTTTTCTTAATTCGCAGCACATTGGAATATTAAATGTTAATACTGAGGTGTTAGATTGGTGCTAGCATATAGGACACATATGAACTGAACCAAATCTCTGCAGACTCTTCTCCCTCTTCATATCTGCCATCCTTCAGTCAATGTGCAGAGGGTAAGATCTGTTGTATGTAAATGTGAAATGTGGTTCCACAGCCCCACCACCACTGGGGAGATCTGGCCATAACTTGTCAGTCTTTTGTGCTCAGTATAAGTCAGTGGTACAGTTTAAACCATTAACCACTAGGACATTAAGGAAGTGGTCTCCAGAGGCCATTAAATCCAGAGGCCATTAAGTCACAAACTGGGAGGCTCTTTGCGAACCATAGAAATGGTCAAATAAAATACATTTCTGGTTAGAATCAGTTTCAAAATGGTTTGCTGTTTTCCCAACAACAAGTCCTGAATCAGAAGTGACCTGAAATTTCTTCTCAAACAAAAGGAGAGAGCTTTCACTCTGAAGGACAAGGAGGAATGAATATGATTCCAAAAAAAGCTACAGGTGATAATTAAAGAGGCCAAAAATTATTACAGAAGCAAACTGGTGAGCAAAATGAAGCCCAGAAATGTATGTGATGTATGAAGGACATGACAGGTTACAGACACTGCAGCTGCAACCTAACAGATGGTAGCCATGAAAGTGAAAATGAAACGAACCTCTTCTATATCAGGTTCAATAACTACTTTCCTCCTGGTTCTCTATTCTCTTCAATGCCTCTCCCTGCCCCAGAATAATACCAGAATAATATGGTAGCTTTTCTCTCCCATTGAGTTTTTATGTCAGAAGAACGTGCAAACTCAGGGTCAAGGCTATTCCAGGGGTAGTTTCCATATAAGATAGACAGTGAGTCTTTGTGCATGGTCCATGAATTATTTACACACGCACACAAGGCATGAGGCATTGCTATTTGAGGATGAGCAAGTAAAATTTTACCTTGTATTGATTGGGAAATATTTAGGAAGGAGGAAACATTGAAGCAGAGGAGGAGTTTTGGACATTCAGTTGAGTATGCTTATGGGCATAAAGCCCAGAGTGGGTGTAACCAGGGAACAGAATGGGCGCTATCTGAAAAGAAAAGAGGTGAAATGCTAAGGCCAGAGCAACTGGCCACTGCTCTCAAAAGATCACGAAACTGCCTCAAACAGCGTCGTCACAGCTCACTGACTGACTTCAGTTGTTTTGGAATAGAAGAAGTTTTAGACTTCAATTTCTGCAAAATTCTCTCCAACAGTGACAGGACATTAGTTTGTGTTGGCTGATACAGCTGTGGCATGATTTATTGATAATTAACATAATCAGTTGTGATATGCTCAACTTTGTGTTTTTTTTTTAATATTAGATCATTTTTTTTGTCTTTTGTTGCCCTTGTTCCACATTTTCTGAAACATGCTGCTGGCATCAAATTCAAAATAAGAATATATATTTTTTTTATAATATGTTGCCTCTGTTTTATTTGTAATTATATATTGGGTTTACATGATTTACACATCAAATTTGACAGTGTCCCAACTTTTTTGGAAACAGTTCTGTACAAGAGTGCCTGTTAGATATTGTCTGATTATTGGCCTGAATCTGCATAGGCTGGAATCTGCACTCCTCAACCTTCTGTTGTGCCTTAAGTTTCCTCTTAAAAGCAGCAGCCTCCTGAGCCAACTTGCTTCGTTCAGCTCTGTGTATTTCCCCCAAGCATCCATTTATTCATGCCGGGAATTCATCATCAGCTTGACATGAGTTTGCCTTTCTTTTTTTAAACCTGAGCTCTGAGAATGGGCAGTCTCCCTCTTTTGTGCACCGTTTATTGTCCCTGCTCTCTCTAGTCTGAGCATCAGACACGTCTGCATCAGCAACTGTATTTATGGCATCAGTATCAAAGGAAATATTGTTTAATCTCATCCTCTTTGTTCAACTAGTTACTTCTTGGAGTAGTTACTTGAATCTCTCCTATATTGAAATACTCAATGTTTCTCTGAGTTACTCATGTCATATTAAAGCAGAAAATAGACATTTCTTGTATAATACTGAATACACAATACAGTAAACCCCCGCTCACTCGGTTCAGCATTCACTGATTTTTTTTTCTGAGAACCGAACTAATAATTATTCACAGAAACTCCTGCAAATTAGTGGAAACCAGAGACATCCTCTGTATTTTTTGGGGGGTTTTTTCATGGCCAATATATAATGTTTCATGCATTTGAGTGCTAAATTATTAAAAAATATATAATTTACAAGTGTTGTAACATTAATATTCATGTAAATTCAGCTGCATTTCCATATAAAATATAACTATAAATGTTTTGGTACTGTCCAGAGAACACAAAGAAAAGCGTCTTGGGATGGTGAAATACTGCTGTCCTCAGAGGCGGGAGGTTTGATAGTAGCCAATCCGGGAACACTGTTTATTTCTCCTTGCTGTTGATTGGCTGCTGCCTTGTGACGCATCTCGTATGGAGCTATCTCGAGTCGTTCTCTGAGTGTTCTCGAGTTTCTCGTTTTGTACTTCTTAAAGCCCTGTATTTTTATTACTCTGCAGGACACGTTTAAGGGCAGGTAATCTGTCCATCATGTTGCGTACAGCTATGAATCTACAAGCACATCGTTTGTCACTCAACTGTTGGAGTTCTCTCATGCTTCCACACATCGCACTTTGTACAGCCAGCCATTTGGGGTGCACGTAAAGACTCCGTAACAGAGCAAAGAATTCCTTTGTTTCTGGGACGACTTTGATTGCATCAACTAACACTAAATTGAGACAGTGGGCACTGAGGTGGGTTAAAAAAAGGCATATTTAGCTTGCTCTTTGATTCTAGCCTGAACCCCTGAATTCTTATCAATCATTACAGCAGTGCCATCATTAGCTTAACCTTTTAACGTTGTTTTTGTAGTCTAGGCCATGGCGTTTTTTCAGTAAGCCCCACTGGATCTAGCTGATTCAAAATTGAGAAAACTATCCTTGATGGTTCCATTATAATAACACATGAGTACGAATGACATCTGCTCTTGTTGTAAAACATCCTTTGTCTCATCTACCATGATGCTAAAGTATTCACTATTTTTTCACTTCAATGATTTCAGAACAGCCCATTTCTGTCAAACAATCCAGAACCTCATTCTGAATTATATCGCTTGTGGACTTTGCATTGTGAATGGTCGTCAATGTATGTTTAATGGTTGCATCATGGTTAGCAGCTGTTTCAAAAATTTACCTGAAGTTGCCTTTGTAATCAGATTCCTCAGACTCATGTCTTGTCTGCGCTAAATTTTGTCTGATAGCACATCACCAGTTGTTTTGATATATTCGTGATTTTCTTTAACTTGTTTTACTGTGTTCCTTGTTAAGAACATTTGACAATGTAGCATTGGTTTTCACAGCTCTCTGGTAATCACTTCATGCAATCAGTGCTTGCTTGTGCCTGTCAGACTTTGCATGTACTAAAAACTCCCTCCCCAGGCAGACGCTTTTTTCCAGTTGCCAGATGGTGAGTCAAA
The DNA here is from genome assembly GCA_037577275.1 of Bryconaethiops microstoma. Taxonomy (NCBI): domain Eukaryota; kingdom Metazoa; phylum Chordata; class Actinopteri; order Characiformes; family Alestidae; genus Bryconaethiops; species Bryconaethiops microstoma. Next base: position 20,341 of record JBBJLS010083366.1, read on the forward strand.
TACAGTGTCTGACATACTCTTGCAAAAACCGCCGAGAATGTATTGGCTTATATTGACCGCAGTTTACTGAACTCGGCTCGGGTTCTCACGTAACCCCTTCCCATTCAGTTACAGTTAAAGTCACATGGAAAAGGGTGTGCAAATAACTTTTGCTTTCCTTGACCTTTGTGCTCTCGCTGGGTTCCTCTGGAACAAACCCGTTTTGAAACCTTTTAGTTTTATGAAATACTTCCTTTGAACATGTCCAGATAGGGAAACATGGCAAATGATTTACAATATAAAAATGTCTAAATTCTGAAATGCATGCTCATTTCTTCAGTCAGTCTTTGGTTGGGGGCTTTACTGGTTGCTTTAAATGACATAATTAATAGAATGCTCATTCTTCAAAGTTTTGCACTGTGATATCATCATACAATGTTTAATATAATTTGTGTGATGTGATTTGTCAGCTATGGAGTCTAAGCCCATTGAAATGGCTGCCCTTGGAAGAGCTCTGTATCCCGGAATGCTCTATGACTGCCGCAGTGATTCCTTCATTCCAGGTAGTGTTAACATGAGCATCATGTTTATTCTATTATTGTATGGTTGATCTGTTAAACTTAACATGGTAAAAGAAACATCAGTTCTACATGTTAGTGTTGTTCAATACTCTACATAACTGAATAACTGTCACAAATCAATTTATCCATTTGTCCAATACTACTGCAATGTGTTCTTATATATTAGTAAACAAGTTTACATAAAAATGTAACACTTCCATCATAAAAACTGAGAAATCTTGTTTTCTGTGCAGTAGACACGGTCATATATCTTTATTCAGTAAAGATATATGACTGTGACTACGCCTGCTGCCGATGGCCAGGAGAAGCAGAAGTGTGGCAAGCGAGCAGGGGTCCATACCAGGCTAAAAGCTAATTCTAGCCGACCAGCAATTCCATCCATCTTCCTCGCAAATGTTCGCTCCCTGGACAATAAACTGGACAACATATGACTCCAGCAAACCATCCAGGGTGCGTTCAGAGACTGTTGTGCGCATATTTTTTTCAGAGACATGGCTTAGCAACGGTTAAATGCGGGCCATTTTATTTACAGAGGGAATTCACCACCTCATAGGTGTACATCCCATTCAGCGCTAACACTAACAACGCGCTAGCCTAACTATACGGAGCCATCAGTGAGCTCCAATATACTCAACCTGATGGACTGTTTCTATTCGCTGGTGACTTCAGTCACGCATATCTTAAGGCAGTTCTCCCAAAAAAAACACCAGTATGTGGACTTTCAGACGAGGGGGCCAACAGGCTGGACTGTGTTTACACAAACGTTGCTGGCGTGTTCCGCGCTAAGCCTCGTCCCCACCTCTGATTCTCCAATCACGTGTCCATCATGCTCATCCCAGCCTACAGACCTCTCGTCAGACGTGCCAAGCCCATTCAGAAGCAGACAAAGATCTGGCTGCCAAACACCATCTCTGCTCTTCAGGAGTGTTTTTGATAGTGATTGACCGATATTGATTTTTTTATTACCGATACCAATTATTTGCATGTTTATGTGCCCAATTACCGATATTCAGAACCGATATTTATTTACTATTATACTTCTGTTTTTGACACAGTTATTACAACACCACTGGACTGAACAAACTGTTTTATTTATAACAATCACTCCCTCCTTGCATACAAATCAAAATTAGGGGTCTGAAAGTGCAAAAAATACTAAAAAAAGTGCACTGTTACTAAAGTCTTCAGTGAGGTAAAAAAAAACAGGTAACATTCTTAGCCACCTGAAAAAAAAATTATGCAGCTTAATACTCCCAGGTGAGCAGAACTAGGTTGTAATGAAGAAAACAAAGTCTTTCAGCATTCTGCCCCGTAAGCCTGCTTCATTTATTTTCATAAATGGCTCCGACTTCACTGAAGACTCGCTCACTGAGAACCGAAGAAGGTGGAGGGCAAAGAAACTTTCTTGACAGAGGAGCTAGAATGGGGAACCTTTTCTCATTTTGTTTCCACCATTCAAGTGGCTTGCCCATCCTTCTATCAATCACTGGTTCTTGAAGGTACTGCTGAAGCTCTCCTGTAAGGCTAGACCCAGCAACTTCAGAATTAGCATGAAGCATAGCGTCATACATGTCATCAATCAGTTTCTTTTGGGTTTCTTCCATCCGGGGCCTTTTTGAAAGGGTGCTGGAATCATCTGACTGTTTCTTCACCTTGTGTGCTTTTTGCATTAACTTGTTCTAAGCTCTCTGTTTCCTCCTTAAGCCAATATTCTGCATTTGACGGTGTGATGTCAAAAGGCGTGTGCCTTGTACCTTGCATCCAGAAGGCAGGCAAAGACTGTACATTTCACCTCTTCCACTTTTGCAAACCGTCTGGTGAGACTCTCCAGCATCTCCTGTCTCATTGTTTTAATTCCATGAGAGGAGGGACCTTGGCTTCTGAGCAACATCTTCAGAACTTTGACAGATGGGATGATGCATGACGCTGAACTTTCGTAGTGGCTCATTTCAAGAGTGACCTCTTCCACTGGAGAAAGGATGTCAATAATATTACTGAAAATATTCCACTGCTCAGCACTAAGGCTAGTGAGCTCACCATGCTCACTGGCATATACATTCAAAGCCCTTTTTTGCTCTAGCATCCTGACCAGCATGTGCAAGGTCGAATTCCATCGAGTTGGCACAGCCTGAATGATGGAATGTGTTGGTAGGCCATGGTCCTGCTGGATCACTGATAAACGCTGTTTGGTTAGCAGTGAATGATTAAAATGGGTAGCACAGCTTCTCAGCACTGATAGAATATTCTGGACAGCTCTTTGTGAGTTGAGGCCATCATTGACAACAAGATGTAATATGTGGGCACTGCAGCTCATGTCAGGCAGTTCAGCAATTCTCATACCTTTGACAACGTTAGCACCACTGTCCCTGAGAACAAGAACCACTCTATCTTTGTCAATTTCCCATTCTTCCAGCATTCCCAGGAACATCTCACTAATGTACTGCCCAGTCTGTGATCTAGTCATTGCTTTTGTGTTCAGAATTACTTGTCTGCAAATCCATTGATCATCAATAAAATGGCATGTGAGACTCATTAGGGATTCAGTTGTACCAGACCAGCAGTCTGTAGTGAAAGCCAAGTTATAACCTGCTTTATCAGGTTTAAGCAGTGCTTTAACCTTACATTTATCAGACGCTTTTATCCAAAGCGACTTTCATTCCCTAACTACAGGGGACAATCTCCCTGGAGCAACTTGGTGTTAAGGGTCTTGCTCAGGAACTCAGTGGTGGTGTGCTGGAGGTAGGATTCAAACCCATGACTTCTTGGTCTAGAGGTAAGTGTCCTACCACTAGGCCACCACCAACCTTCTCAATGATACTGTTGTGAATACTGGGGAACACCTCTGTTCGGTAGACCTTCTCACTCTTTAAAATATATCTTGGTTCTGCAGTAGCCATGAATCTCTGGAAACCTTTATTTTCAACAAAGCTGAAAGGCTGATTGTCTGTAGCAATCATTTCAGTAATCATCCTGTCCAGCGTTTTTGAGCGGACATCAGATGTCTTCCATTTTGCCTGCTTATCAAACATCACAGGAAGAAAAGCTTGAACGTGGCTGGATTTTTTTTCCTCTTCAGCATCTCTTTTTTTCTTTGCCTCTTCAAAGATAGTTGAGTGATGTATCTTTAGGTGAGTCCACAGGTTGGAGGTATTTTTTGTTGTTTTAGATTTTGACCCCATGCTTACATTCATTTGGCATTCTTTGCAAACTGCCAGCCCTGGCAATGACTGAGTGAAGTAAGTCCAAACTTCACTTTGCTGTCTATTTTTTCTTTCGGTCATCTTAAAAAAAAGTGTTGAACGTTAGCAGTCTTACATGTTAAATTTAATATTCATATTACAACAATAAAAATATTTTATGAAAAGCATGAGCAGCAACACTAACATTACCAATAAGCAAAATAAATATAGAAT
>JBBJLS010083382.1:0-24307 GCA_037577275.1 Bryconaethiops microstoma
ATATACATATATAATGTACACACACACTCTAACACTCATTCACTCACACACACACACACACACATCAGGTGAGAGAAATCACTGAAGGAAGTCATCCATACCCATCTGTGAAGGAGCCATGTGTGGGTGTCCATACTTAGCCAGCTGTTTTAATGATACCTGGGTGTGCCCACATTCTGGAGGGCCTGGATGAAGTGGATGGATGTATTAGGCCTGTTTCAGCTGCTGGTTGAGGAGCAGGTTTCCTCCCCGCAGCAACTTTACTCCTTACATTGGCTTTTTGCATTAGATCTGAATTCAGGGGTGGCTTGTGGATAGGGCCTTGGCTCTGTGATCAGACGGTTGTGGGTTTGAATCTCAGGACTCCTAGTGGCACCACTGAGGTACACTTGAGCAAGATACCGTCCCCACACACTGCTCCCTGGGCGCTGTTTTCCAGGCTGCTCACTACTTCATTTTGGTGAATGAATTTTGTGCTGTGGTGTGTTCACATATGACAAGTGGACACTTTAAACTTGGCACGGCCCTGTGTTACATACATGGGCTTGTTCTTTATTTTATTTTTCATTTTTTGGCCATTTCATTTTTTGGCCAACTTGAAGGCAACACTGGTCATTTTTCTTTACAGGTGTTCATTTTGCTTTAAAGTCAACACAAACTAATTAAATGTTTTCAAGTGCCACAGTTGTTTTCCCCTCAGCTGCTTGGTGTGTGCCACAAGACCTTTGTGTCAGTACTGCAACACATACGAGAGGGGTGTAACCCTACCCAAAGCAGTGTATTTTTAAAAGCTCCATGCACCAGCGTGCCCTCCCAGTTTCCACATAAGACGTAAACACAAACTGTGCATAACTTAAAATGTGACGCTGGTTACAGACACCATAATATGTTTCTTCCATTCTTCATAATACAATGCAAATTCCGTTGCTAGCCACAGAAAAAAACACATAGTTTTGTAGGACTGGGAGCTGACACCCAATTCTGTGGCTAGGCCTAATGTGAATTGGGTGGGAATGGCTCAGTGACCATAACCGATATTGTGGGTTCATAACTGAACTTGTAAACAAGCACTGGTGCCCAGCTTCGTAAATTTTTAACCCAAGTTTAGTGGTTTGGTTAGTTGAACTCTGCAGGCCCATGGACACACAGTGACTTACTGTGTACTAGGGCATTAAGACAAAAGTCGACTAGTCAAGTCTACGCCCCCTGAGAGAAGTTGACTAGTCGTGCGTTTTTTCCTCTCTCTGTGCGCGCGCTTGTGTACATAATCTCTGCCTCTGATTGGCTTACGCTGACACGCGTTCTTTGGTTTAACCAATTATTATAGTCCCTTCGTGAAAAGGGACTATAACAAGACGAGAGATATGGAACCACAACAAGAGAGACATGGCAGCAGAGAAGACAGACACACATCACATGTGTGGAGATAATTCACTCTAGACACACAAACAGCACGGTGACCTGCACAATCTGCAAGTCGGTGTTAAAGTACAGTAACAGTACCAGCGTTCTGCACTGCATCCGAAACGGCATCCGCTAGCTAACATGGCTAACGCTAGCACTGCAGGGAGTCTCCAGTCCGAAGGACGCTGAGTGGCTGCACAGCTTAAACTGTTCCCACTTTAATTTACCAGAAAATTCAAGGAATTTATAAAAGTTTAATAAAAGTTGCTCAATGTTGGACACCTGTGTTCCTCCACGGTGTGTGAAGACGTCATCAAACGACTAGTCGACTCGACTTCGACTTTGTTGTCGTTAATGCCCTACTGTGTACTGTGCACACTTTGCTGGTACGCGATAAAATGACTCTGCATCATTTACTGTTTTTTAGGGAATATTAAAAACTTTTTTACTTGGAGGGAATTTGTACAACAATTGTATGGAATCACAGAGAAAATGATGAATTCAGAGAGCATGAAACAATGTTCAGCAAAGAATTACAGTACAGTAGATTTGTAAAATATCAAAAAAGTAATTAAGCAAACAATATAAGAGACTTAAAATATATTTACATGTCAGATTTTGAAACAGGCATATGTTTATATTATGTAGTGTGTTGTATCGTGTCATGGATGGATTTTACTCTGTGTGAAACTTCAAAAAGCAGCTCTTCTCTGCTTTTCAAAAAGCAGTTCTGTGTTCCAGTGACATTGCTTCAGAAAAGTAAGTCCCATTTTGAAATGATGCTTGATAAAGTTAAAGTGGCCCCTTATAGCCACATGTGAACACACTAAAGCACACAGTGTGAAATTCTTTCTCTGCATTTAACCCATTCACTAAGTGAAGCAGGGGGCTGCCACTAACGAGGGGCGCCCAGGGAGCAGTGTGTGGGGACAGTACCTTACTCAAGGATACCTCAGCGATGACGCTAGCAATTGGGAATTGGACCCAGAATCTTCTGATTGCAGGGGCAACTCCCTAAACACCAGGCCACCAGCTGATAGTGACTCCCACAGCTTTTTGGACTCTTCTTTGGCACTTTCTGACATTCTGATTGGTTGCAGTCATTTAAAAACATTTTCTGGACAGGAAAACTTTCTGTTGCCTGAGGGCAACGTTGTGCAGTAGAGGGTTAATGGCATGTTATAAATCTATTTACTTCACAGCATGGCCAAAAGTAGAAAAACAACCAGCTTTAACGGGTCAGTTTTCTGTACCACAGAAAACTAGAGAGGGTAAGTTGTGCAGTTAATGCTAAATAACGGGACAGAGCACGGAGAGACTGCCTTGCAGCCAATTTGGAGGTCCTGTTTCACAGTGGGCCTGTATGATGACATATTCTGCTACCCCCAGGCGCTCAACCTCTGACTGCAAGGAGAAAACAAGTGCATGACTACCTAATAAGGACGGATTCAGTCTGGAGGAGCAGAGGCCTACCTTGCAAATCTATTGTAAATTGTTTATGGGAAGCTCTGCAGCCTCCATTGGAGCTGTTAAGTACGGAGTAATTCAGGAGCCTCATAGTTAAAGATGCTTCTAAGAGCTTCTTCTTCTCGCGTCACCTGTGACTGTGCATCCCATCTGAAACCTGCATAAATGATGCAAAAGTATTTTTTTGTATTTCCCTTTTGGTCATTCTCACTGAAATAGGCTTGTTTGTTCTAGTTTAGTATGATATTACTTGCATCAGTGAAGTAAATTCAATAGAGTTAAAATACCATGTGTTAAAATTCTCATAATGCACAACCTGGCACAAAGAGAAGCAGTCAAATGACGTTTGAAGTTTTCAGCCGGATAAGTCGTTGATGAGTAGGCCACCCTTTGTTAAGTGTTTATGTGTGAACCAAGCGGTGCAGACAAGAACCAGGGCAGCTCCACGAGATCCAGGTGGAGTGATGCTGTGTTCAGCACTTTTTCTGTCCTGGTCTTCCACTGGCCTGCTGCTGACATGACCATATTTGCAGCGTTCGCAAATGCAGCCCAAAGGATGATGTATGATAATTGCACTGCACTCTCCCTTTGTCTTTCTTTCTCTCTACATCTCTCTCTCTCTCAGTCCCTCTTTCTCTGTCTCTTTCTCTTTCTATCCCCATCTTTTTCTCTCTGCCTCTCACCCAGTGTCTTTCTTTCCCTGTCCTCTCTCTCACTCTGTCTTCCCCCCTTTCTACATATCTTTCTCCCGCTTTCTCCCTCCATATTTCTCTCTCTCTCTCTCTCTCTGTCCCGTCTCTTTGTCTTTCTTTGTTTCACCATAACTCTTTCCATCTCGCTCTCTTTTTCTCTCCCCCTCTCTATCTGTCTCTCTCTCTATATATATATATATCTCCATCTCTTTCTCTCTCTCCCTCTCCCTCTTTCTCCCTCTCTCTCTTTCTCTCCATCTCTTTCTCTCTCTTTCACTCTCTCTCACTCTCTGTCTCCCTATCTCTGTCTCTGTCTCTTTTTCTCTCTCTCTCTGTCTCTTTCTCTCTCTCTCTGTCTCTATCTCTCTCTCTGTACCCATCTTTGTCTTTCTGTCTCTTTCTTTGTTTCACCATAACTCTTTCCATCTCAGTCTTTTTCTCTCCCTCCCTCTCTCTCTGTCTCCCTCTCTCTCTCTCTGTACCCATCTCTTTGTCTTTCTGTCTCTTTCTTTGTTTCACCATAACACACTCTCTCTCTCTCTCTCTCCCTCTCTCCCTCTCTCCCTCTCTCCCCAGATGCAGTTAAGATTAAAATAATAATGAAAAGATAAAGGTGAAATTGGTGGCTCGTGTTTGTTTTACTGTATTTGAGAATCTCTACCATACTGAACCTGACTAATGTGTCAGTTCAGAGACACTGTTTTTCTAATCATGTTATTTACATGAGGCCTCTAGTGTCGTTCTTAAATGGTATTTTATGTTTAGATCATGGTAGGTCACTCTCTAAGCGAATGTGTCGGTCAGACCACTCTGGCTGTGTGCTCCTGGTGGGCTGTCTCAGTATCCAGCAGTCGAGTAATTAGAGAGGACCTTCTCTGCAGCCATGTCTCCCCCTCAAACCACACACATCCAAAAATAATTGCAATGGAGTGATTTGAAACCATCTTCGACCATTGTCCAACTGCATGAGCGTCACACTTTCAGAAAAGAGATTTGACCCTCTTTGGACCTCCCTTAGGAAAGCAAAGCCTGCAAGCAACAAATCCATTTACGGAGATACACTTTTTAGTCACAACCTCCATGTGTTCTTAGTCTTTAGTGACAAAACATTATGCGTAGCATTTCTGTGTAAATGAGAAAACTATTTTTCCCATTTCCAAATAGTTATCACATGAAAACACTCAGATTTTCACATATAAATGTTATATTCTACTACCTTTACTGATCACCTTGATCCATGGGTTAAATACAGAACATTTATGAACATGTTTATTTTTTGATGCATGTCTAATAAACGAGATTTAATTACAGACAGACAGACCCTATTCATCTTTGATTAATCTGTGTACAATTTGCTTGATCATGTTTATGAAATAAAAAAGGTAAACATAATCTATGATTTATAGTTCAGAAGCATTAGCGTTACCTAATAGCTCCCTCTAGTGGAGAATACGTGTCATTAAAAAAACTCAGTAGCTCAGGGAAATTTCTAAATAATTTCTGTCCTCTAGAATAGTTTCATTGTTATTATGTCTATCAGTAGTGCAAAAGCAGGTAATGGAATTAAGGACTTGCTTTCACACATTGGAATGAAAGAATGAGCCATTTATCTGAGGGTATGAAAGGCACATATCCCAGAGCTTACACATAAAAAAACATCATAATAGTTCATATGAATCTAATAATGTGAAAAAGTGATCACTGTATTGCATAAAATGTATTTTTCTCATCTGAAATGTCTCTTAATTACTCAAATTGCCTCTTGCCGCAAGATTACGCTTTGGTGAATGATAATGAAGTACTTACAGCACCCTTTGTACCCGTTACCCAGTAAATGAAATTAGTTCTGGCTGACGGCTCACTGACGACTCCCTGTTATCACCCACACATTAATTTATCATGTTCAGTGTGTCCGGTCTAATATCTTTGCCATGCTTTCATGCTGAGTACTTTATTTTCCCACAAATGCAGACTCATGACATAATCGGTGAAGCAAAAGCGGCCTGCAGCTGCCACTGTGTCACTCTTGGCTGAGGCCTGGCTTGCAGTGATCCAAGATCTGTTTTCAGGAACCCCTTTCCCCCCTGGACCAACAAGCTGGGAAATCCTTTCCACTCCTACTTCCAGTCACCACTAACAAGCCGATGTGATGGTGTCCACCCACCAGCGTACGCAGCTGTCACTGTAGGGAGGGCATGCTGCCTGTGAGAAAATGACTGCACCCTCACCACTTATTAACATAAAGAAGGAATAAAGGAACCATCATTCCTTCATTATGTTTATTTGAGGAATGGGGCAGCTGGGTGGCCTAGTGGTTAAGGTGTCCCCCCTGCAATCAGAAGGTTGTGGGTTCAAACACCACTTGCTAGTGTCATCACTGAGGTTCCCTTGAGCAAGGCACTGTCCCCACACATTGCCCCTGGTTGCCCCTTGCTGGTGGCAGCCCCCTGCTTCACTTGGTGAATGGGTTAAATGAAGAGAAAGAATTTCACACTGTTCACACTTTGTGCTGTGGTGTGTTCACATGTGACTATAAAGGGCCACTTTACTTTAATAAACCTGCAACCAAGAAAAAAGACACTGTACCAAGTGCTTATGATTTAGTGACCCCCTTTAATGACTCTGGTGGTCAAAGCAAAACCCAGTTATTACAGTGCTGTCAAAGTTTCACTGACATCAAATAAATACAACAAATATACTGCATAACAGAGTCAAGACATCAACATCACAAATGGCAAAGAAAAACAAAACATTAGTCTATTAAAAATTATATAAATTATATAAATATACATTAAAATAAATACAATATAAATATTTACAGTGCAGCTTACAAATGAAATAGAAAACACTGATTTCAAAATCTCATGAAAGTCACCCTCATGGCTTTCATTGCTGAATTTCTTATTAAAAAGACTGTATATAAAAAAAACATCTCTATATCATCATTCCTTTTAAAGTAAGTACAAAGTTAGAAGAGCTTGGACTACACTGGTATTATAAACGAAACAATTTCTTGTAAAAAATTGTCCCAAGCTGTTCTTCAGTTACTGCAGTGGACCGGTGACCCGTCCAGGATGTGTCGCTTGCCTTCTGAGAACTGGGGGAGGCTCCAGCACCCCTCATGATAAATAAGGAATGAATCACTGAACCATCCTCATCAGAAACCAAAAGAGTTATTCAAATGTCCGGAAAGAAATACTTTATAAAAGGCCATCATCGGCGCATGAGGTTGTATGTCAAGTGCCGAATGAAGTTCAGGATTTACACTCTCTGGAGGCAGAAGCCAGCATGCTAGACTCTAAGACACAAAGCGTAATGTGCAGTTATAAAGAACCCCCTGAAGGAGCAGAGCTAGTCCTTCTGTGGGTACATGACGCCAGTGGTGAATGAACGCAAGCCAGTCTTCTTTGCAATCCATTTGTTATAGTTAGTGACTTTTGTGTAGACACCTGGTTTAAATTCAGTGGCACACTTTTCTCCCCAGCTGATGATTCCAAACAGGAACATTCGACCATCTGCTTCGCACACTAGAGGGCCTCCTGAGTCTCCCTGCCAGGGGTCAAACGGGACGTAACGCAGTTAGAGGAGGAGTTTTACAACAGCCAAGCAAAATAAATGAGCATCGTCATCACCATCATCATCATCATCCTCATCATCATCATCACATTCAATTAATTATTATAATTTAATAATTACATTTACATTTACGGCATTTAGCAGACGCTTTTATCCAAAGCGACTTCCATTCCATTGCCTAACTACAGGGGACAGTCTCCCTGGAGCAACTTGGGGTTAAGGGTCTTGCTCAGGAACCCAGTGGTGGTTTTTGCTGAAGGTAGGATTCGAACCCATGACCTCTTGGTCCAGAGGCAAGTACCCTACCACTAGGCCACCACCACCCCGTTTTACCTCACCTCACCGACGAAGCACTTCAAGCCTTCCATCAGCTCTGTCATCTGTTCCCATTCTCATTCACCCAGACTCCAACTCTCCATTCATTGTTAAGGTAGACGCCTCCGATGTGGGCGTAGGAGCCGTCCTCTCACAGCAAGGTCCAGACCGGAAACTGCACCCATGCAGTTTCTTCTCCAGGAAATTCAATCCCACACAACAGCGTTACAGGGTGGGGGACCGTGAACTGTTGGCCATCAAGTGGGCTCTGGAATAGTGGCGTCACTGGCTCCAGGGCGGCAGTGACCCATTTATGGTCTGGACGGATCCCCAGAACCTTCTTGCCATCCAACAAGCCAAACAGCTCTACCTCAGACAGGCGTTATGGGCCCTGTCCTTCAAACAGTTTAACTTCTGTCTGTCCTACCGTCCGGGATGAAAGAACCCGGGCACTCAGCGCACCCTCCACCTATTGCAAAGGGCCTTCTGCTGGCCAGGCATGGCTGAAGATGTAAAAAAATTCATCCAGGTCTTTGCAGTGTGCACCAGAGCGAAGGCCTCCAATCTACAAGCTGCACGTAGTCTTCAGTCTCTCCCTGTTCCTCACCGGCTTTGGTCGCACATTGCACTCGATTTTGTCACCGGTCTGCCGGAGTCTGATGGGATGAACACCATCCTGACCACAATCGATCGATTCTCCAAGGCTGTCCACCTGGTGACCCTTTCCGGACTCCCCTCAGCTAAGACCACTTCTGAACTGGTTCTCGAGCATGTAGTCCGCCTGCATGGGTTCCCCAGGGAAATCTTCTCGGACAGAGGGCCCCAGTTCACTGCCAAGTTCTGGAGGGCCTTCTGCCATCTGATCAACTCCACCAGCACTCTATCTTCTGGATACCACCCTCAGACTAATGGTCAGACGGAGCAGGCCAACCAACAGCTGGAGCACTTTCTGTGATGCTTTGTGGATGACCGTCAGCACTCCTGGGCTCACTACCTCATCTGGGCTGAGCTCTCTGACAACCTCCTCACCTCCTCTGCCATGGGACTCAGTCCGTTTGAGGTATGCTATGGTTTCTAGCCTCTGATGTTTGACCATCTAGAGCTGGAGGTTGATGTACCATCAGCCCAACAGTTGGTCCGCAGGTGTCGGCGGCTTTGGCAGCAAGCCCAAAGTGCCATCCAGAAGATTAAACAATGCTATGTCCATCAGCATGACCGTCGGCACCCACCAGGATGATTGTTCCGTGTAGGTGACAGGGTCTGGCTTTCCACCAAGAACCTCCATCTGCTCACAGAATCCAAGAAGATTTCACCACGTTACATTGGACCCTTTATGATCACTCACAGGATAAACCCTGTCACTTACTGTCTCCTGCTGCCTGCCTCCTTCAGAGTTCATCCAGTCTTTCACGTGTCTCACCTTAAACCTTTTTTTTTTTCTCTCTCTGTCCCCAGGCCCCTGCACATCCTCTGCCTCGGATCATAGACAGTGGTCCTGCGTATTTGGTCCGGCGGATCCTCAACTCACAACGCCGTGCCCGTGGCACCCAGTACTTAGTTGACTGGGAAGGTTACGGTCCGGAGGACTACTGTCATAGGGTGTCCTCCCAGCCAGGTCCGTCTGGTGTCAGTCCTGGAGGGGGGGTACTGTTACACATGCCAGTTATGTGACGCGCACGAGGCACCAGAAATGCGCCTCACAAAGTATATAAAAAAAGATATAGTAGTCAGCCAGTGCTCAGACATTGAGTCTACCACCCCGTTGCCATCCTGCCTTGTTTTCAAGGTTCCATGAGTACTCTCCGTTTATTCCTTGGTCACTGTGCTGTGTGTATGTGAACGTGGGTTCCTGGTGGGAATCCTTACTCTATATTTAGAGCATTCTCAGAGTAATACTGTGGCTTACCTGCTCTCTCGTGTTCAATCCGCGATTGGGTTAATCCACCACGCAACACGGGGCAAACATTTTGGCCATTAATTCTGACATAGACACGGTGGTTTCATATAGAACTCTTTCATTTAGCTTTATAATAAAGGTACTGCAAAGGGGTCTTTAAGCAATGCCGTAGAAGGACCACTTTTGGTTCCTTAAAGCAGTGGTTTTCTTTGACCTTCTAGGATGATAAAAGTGCCATGGACTCGGTGAACACTGACCAACAGCAACTTACATGGATTCCGCAATTAGAATAACTGTGCTCAGTTTCGGAGGGGATTTTTCTTTTGTCTGTACCAACTTAACACTTTATTAAACCCTGCAATACTGACATCACTATGTCATAAACTTGTCATGTCAGATGGTGTATCATGAATTTTTATAGCAGATTATATTCATTAATGTAAAAGCACCATTACCATGACTGGTAATCTATAATGACAAAAACTATACTGTAATATTTGATTTTAGGACAAAACTGGCGTGTTTTGACAGAATTACATTGATATTTTAAATATCCTCAATCTGTCTGTGACAACGTCAAATAGAGTGGGACTAAAGTAAAATGGTAAAAATAAACAACTCTTTGCAGTGCAAATGAATGGAACCAGGGGTTGTGATGTCGAGAGCATAAACATAGACATTTTCTTTACTTTCTAAACCTACCACTGATCCTACACATATCTTTTGAATTTTTATATGTGATATTGATGATGGTGAAAGAGTTAGACATCGAAATGAATGCATCTTCTTTAGAAGCTGTTTTGTCTTATCCTGCCCTGCATGTACCCCTCCACCATGCGTACCAAAAAATATTTTTAAACATAATTTATTGGAAGGTTGAAGGTTTACAAAGTCAATGTTTAGTGTGTTTTTAAGATTTATTACCATTTTTTATTTTAATGTCGACATGGTTGAAGCACCCTCTGTCACACAGATACAAGCACAAAAAACCTGGCTTTATTCTTTTGGACTGCATTGCGCTTGACATATTGAAGCATTCAGCATGCTAACTCTAGTGCAAGTAGTCTAAATACAGCCTGCATGCTGTAGGTGAAGGACCTGACACTTGTCAGATCTACTAAGCGACTGCACAAGGAGCTCCAGGCAGCTCCAGTGCCTGAGTCACACTCAAGGGGCTGACAGTTTTTTATCCTCTCTACCTCTCATTTCATAAAGCTCTTCTTTTTCATCCCCTTTGTCATTTGATTCTCCCTGTAGCTTTTAATCAAAGGCAAATATTAGCAGAACGGAGGAGAAGAGGGTACAGAAGGAAATGACAGGTTCTTCAGAGCTGTCACAGAGGATATACATTTCCTGCACAAAGACAGTTAACATATGAAATGTTGTGTGTTTAGTGTGGAGATGCATCCTAAACATATCAGACATTAGGGCCTCAAGAGGCCAGTTCACTCATCTAGAGGTGACCCATGCTTGTCTGATAACTCCAGAAAATGACAGAAAATTTGAGCAATTTGACAACAAGTTGATACCAAATGTGGTATCAAATTACAGATCTCCACAAGACAAAAGTTTTGGGACATAGTGTTTTACGGGGTTTGGGCTACGTCCCTTACTTCAAGTAAAGGGCAATCCCAATGCTTCAGTATACCAAGACATTTTGGACAACGCCATGGACACAACTTTGTGGATACAGTTTGGGGAAGAACCTTTACTATTCCAACATGACTGTGTCCCAGTTCACAAAGCAAGCTCCAAAAAGACATGGTTGGATAAGTTCATTGTGAAAGAACTTGACGGGTCCACACAGACCACTGACCTCAACCCCATCCAACACCTTTAGGATCTAGGATTTTAGAGAAAGATGTGGCACAGTAATGTGAAA
The DNA here is from genome assembly GCA_037577275.1 of Bryconaethiops microstoma. Lineage (NCBI taxonomy): Eukaryota > Metazoa > Chordata > Actinopteri > Characiformes > Alestidae > Bryconaethiops > Bryconaethiops microstoma. The sequence continues at coordinate 11,234 of JBBJLS010083382.1, forward strand.
ATTTTCGTTCTGGATTTCAGTCCCATCATTGCACTGGAACAGCTCTAGTAAAGACAGCAAGTGATCTTTTACTGTCTGCTGATGAAGACAACCATGGAACACTTGCACTTGCTGTCCACTCCCTAACCAAAACTACTACTGCTATTTGCAGACTCGACTGCTCGGTGGTTAAGTCTGAGCCTCTTATCCATTTGTATTCATTTTTATTCATTTGTCTCCATTGTAGCATTCTTTTATTTTCTCTTGCTATCCGGAGTCGACCAGAGGAGAACAGACTCCTCTTTTGAGTCTTGGTTCCTTCCAAGGATCTTCCTTGGATCTTCCTTGCCTCTTTTGCTACCGGCTTACTCAGTAGGGCCTAGAACTTGGATTCTGTAAAGCTGCTGTGCGACAGCATCTCAGCAACTTTTAGACCACCAGTGTCATTGCTGACCCACTGACCAGTGAAAATGATCACTCTTTTTGCCATCTTATGTGCACAAAAGGAACCTCTTTAATGTCTTTAATATGTGCAAGACTTTGTTGAACCTGTGATTCATTTACATGCAAAAGTGACAGAGAAAAAATAAATAATTAACTTTTAAAAAAGATATATGACAGGCAAGTTCACTTGAGATTCGATTAACCTTAGGGGAGGGAGTGTGAGGCCGTGTCAGAAAACACAGCGTAAATCGTTTTAAAGGGTAAATTATGCAAATGAAATCAAAACATGACACAGCAGATATGGTAGAGTGTCCAGAAGAAGGCTATGACTTCTTGACATTATCTGATTGCTGGGAGCTGTGCCACACACACACACACACACACACACACATACACACACATCAGGTGTTGGCATACATTTTCAGCTCAGCCCAGGCCCCCATTAGTAAGCCATGCCAAGTGTGGTGTGTGTGTGTGTGTGTGAGTGTGTGAACATGTGTGCAGGTGATCACCTTCTTATTCCACTAGCACACACTATAAATGTATAGTAAATATCCACATTGTATAATCCAAGTTCTGGATTACACAATGTGGCAGACATCAACAATGAAACCCCTCCGTAACATGTGGCTAAGTTAACTAATTAATACTTGTGGCAAAAATTTCTTGGTCATTGTTAACATGCTAGATTTTGGGAGTGAATTAAACCCAAAATCCTGTTGCTCAAAATCCTTTTGAACTATGATGAAATGGAGAATGATGCACAATCCTAATCACTGTTTAATGATTAAAAAGCAAGTAATAGTTTTATTTTATCATTTTTTGTGAAAGGTAAAGCCATTCACAAAATTTAAACGGAAGAAATAGGAAACTGTCACGGTTGGCGGCCGCTAGAGGTCGCCCTTTTTTGTTCTGTGGGTTTGTTTATTTTGACATGTTCTGAGCACACCAGTTTTGGCTTTGTTTATTATTAGTTTCAGCTGACTGGGGTGCTCAGGGAAAGTGATGTTCTGTTTGTATTGGTTTGTGGGTTTTGGGGATTTTGTATTTAAGTTTGTGTTGTGTGGTTCCTCGGTGTTGGTCCACTACCATGCCTACCAAGATTCTGGTAACTCTTGTCTCTCCTTGCTGGAATGTGTATTTATGTTTAGGCCATCGTGCATGTTTTGATTTATAAATAAAACATTAAATATGAAAGCCACCTGTCTCAAGAGGGATAGGGGAGTTGTGACAGATGGACCGACCTACCAAGGTGCAGCAGACTAGGCTACGAGCCTGTGGGGAAAAGGATATCTCATTTGCCCTACACTGGTGCTGGTGCCAGGTGCCGATTCTGGTGCTTGGCCGGTGCTGAACTGGGAACCAGCCAGAACCAACCGCGAACAGGCCTGCATTTACACTAGACAGGAGCTCAGCGAGAGCCGTATGATAATATGTCACATGTTACACCCACTAAACAGAAACAGTTTGTGCTTGCTGATTATTCTCCAAACTTTGAGGATTTCTGTTGAATCTCTGGGGACCTCCATATTGCTAAAAGAGCTTTAATTTCTTCCATGCTCCACGTTACTGGACTTTTGGCTCTTCGCCATTTTCTGTTCTAAAGCTACCTATCACTCACCCACCGCTTGTGGGTTCTCGCTACTAGACCAGCAAAGTTTAGGGGCCGGTTCGGTGCATGTTTTAGGGCACCAGCACCATTTTTTTTGTCTGTGGAAAAGCATGGCACTGGTTCCAAAATTGGGAACTGGCGTGGAACTGGCGTGGAACCGGCATGGGAACCAGAGCAGTGAAAAAGTGGTAGGAGATTGCTCCCTGAGTAAGGCACACTGGATGTGGCCATGGGATGGACTGGCAGGAACAAGTTGGTTTTCCATCACCGAGTTGCTGGGTGGTTTCATTTCCGAGGATGAGGAGGAGGACCAGGACTGCTGGTGGGCGGACATGATCCCGATTCTGGATCTGGCAGTGCTCGTGGACCCTCTCGTTCTTGAGGCTCTGCAGTAGAGCTCCCACAGAACCTTGCTGTTAGGCAAGGCAGGAGTTCCGCGGCTCGGAGGCCAAGGAGGTGAGGTGGTTCATGACACCCCCGTCTCAGTCCGCCCGAGGGGGTCCGGGACTTCCTCCGGGACTCCCCCACCTGAGCTTGTGCCCAACTCGCCTCGTCAGGCAAGTCCCAGGCAGGACCAGCAAGCCTCACTCACGGCCACCTCAGGCTCCCAAGTCCCGAAGCCGTGAAGCCTGGATGCTTCCATGCTGGAGGCTCATGATACCCCACCGCTAACAGAGGCTGCGTGGACTAGCCTGCCGTGCACTGAAGCTTCAAGGAAGATCCAGCAGTGCCTGGAGGAGCAACAGGGCCAGTTGGATCAGCTTGCTGAAGTGGTCGAGGAGCTGGTCCTCGGCCGAGGGTCCACGTCAGCTTCGCAGCCTAGCCCTCAGCTCCAGGGTCCCTGTTCCAGCTGGCTCGCCAGGCGATGCCAACGCCACCAGCTCCAGATACACGGCCTAGCTAACCGCTCCCAGAGGCTACACCGCCTAGCCAGCCACTCCCAGAGGCTACGCAACCTAGCCAGCCACTTCCAGAGGCTATGCTGCCTAGCCAGCCACTCCCTGAGGCTACGGGGCCTAGCCAGCCACTCCCTGAGGCTACATGGCCTAACCAGCCACTCCCGAATCTACGTGGCCTAGCCAGCCACTCCCCGAGGCTACGAGGGCTAGCCCCTGTTCCTGAGGCCCCGGCTGCTGTTCCTGAGGCCCTGGCTCCTGGTCTTGTTCCGGCTCCTACTCCTGAGGCAGTGACCCCAGCCACTATTCTGGCAAGGGAGTCATTCCTCCACCGCTGCCAACAAGGTGTGGACCTGGGACCCTGGGCGTGCCAAATGCATGCCATGGGGGGGTGCCGCGGGGGCCTTGATGACAGACTGAGGTGCTCCCCTAAAGGTTTTTGGTGGGGGGGGTTTCCCGCTAAGAGGATCCTCAGGAGCGGATGTGTGGGACCCAAACGAGCTGCCCTGCCCGGCGAAGCAGCCAGCACGGAGAGCAACAAGGGCAGGGTGGCTGTGTGGGGCTCACAAGGGCCGCATTTGCCCGCTGTTGGAAGTGGGGTACTATCACAGTTGGTGGCCACTAGAGGTCACCCTTTTCTGTTCTGTGTGCTCAGGGAAAGTGATGTTCTGGTTGTCTTGGTTTGTGGGTTTTGGGGATTTTGTATTTAAATTCGTGCTGTGTGCTTCCTCAGTGTCGGCCCACCATCACCCTACCAAGGTTCTGGTAACTCTGGTAGCTTGTCTCTCCTTGTTGGAATGTGTATTTATGTTTAGGCCATCATTTAAAAAATGAATAAAATTAATTACAAACTCTTTGATTAATTAATCTCAAATTAACTGCACACATTTTTGCTATAAAAGTATTTAAAAATTTAAAGTAATATTGACATATGAGTGAATGAATAATTAACATTACGGACTTTCCCTGTCGAAAGACTTTACCGTAGCACAAATCAACAGCAGAGTATTGATTCATGCTATCCTATCGAAAAATGCTACCTTAAAGTTCATATATTTTATACAGTCAGTTTATAACACTGATAATGATGAGAAGTAGGCAAGTAATATTCATAATCAGAGAAAAATATATTGTATTTAAAAATATATATTTTCTGAGCAGTCTATCGATTCATGCTACCCTGTCAGAAACTTATACAGTTTACAACACTGGTAATGATGACAAATAAAAAAAATAAAAAACTCTATTTTATTTGAATGAGAAGTGCCTCAATAGAAAGATAGATCTTTAGAGGTGCATCGAGCCAGTTTATACAGTCAGGTTCTAACACTGAGAAATGCTACCTTGAAGCAGAATGTCCTTATGGTTTATGCTGTTATCGATTCATGTTAACCTGTCGAAAAATGCTTCCATGAAGCTTATACAGCTGGCAGTGTCCCAAGACAGCACAGATAAACCAGCTTCCCTAACACTAGGCAGCACAGATTCATGGTTGTTGCACTGAATCTCAAGACTGTGGAACTGCACATGCACAGGTAGCACATTTCGATGGGTAGCATGTTTTGACAGAACACTGGACCGGGTTAAAGTCATGTGGTGCGATTAATCAGCACTAATTTTTTAACATGTTATTTTTTTCTGTGATTAATTGATTGAAATTAATGTGTTAATTTGACACCCCTACTATATATATAATTTCCTAACAAAAATGCAGCTATGTATTTAGATACCCTGGTGCAAAGACTGGGTCTTTCTTTGATTTCATGAAAAGCAAGGAACAGCAGGGACAAAAGCATGGATTTTACATGTAGCCTCTGTGTACCTGTTTCTTTATTAATGAACAGAATGAGCTCGAAACCACACACACACATCGGCCTTGACTTAGAGAAGAGAGAGCATTCAGACTTTCCAAATCGAACCTAACTAGCGCTGACAGTGGTGGTACATCCAAAGTAAGAATGAAGTGACGTTCATCCGGCTGACTCAATGCTCCATGGTCTTTTAGGATGTCTAATCACGAATGTGTTGCAGTGCCTGCCTCTCATCTCCTTTCTTGTCTGGTCTTATTCCCTTCGTTAAATCTTTGCCCACACGCTTCTTTCCTTGAGCTTGCCGACAACCTCCAGGACAATTTGTTAGAATGCGTCATTATACCTGCTGTAACATTCAGAGTATGCCCCCAGTGTATGTGGATTATAGGTAGTCCAATGCAGGACAAAAACAGCAGAGCTGCAAAATTGTATCAGTAACACGTTACATCAGTAAGGCTGTATAAGGCTATATATAGGTTCATAAGGCTACATGACAACAACTGCTAAAATTATGAAGCTTTTATAATGGGTTATTCCAACAAGCATCTTTGGGGGTTAAATGACATTAACAATGACATTAGAATACGTAAAGCCATCCTTCAATTGATGCTTGTTTTAGTAAACCTTAATATAGCTACATGCAAGTTGCCATGTAGGTGTCATGAATACAGTGCCTGACAAAAGTCTTGTCACTTAACCAAGTTGTAGGAACAACAAATAATAACTTGATTTGTAGTTACTCATTTGGAATCAGAAATGGCTTATAAGAAAGACAAAGCCCTCTAGATTATGCTTAATATACTAAAATAAAGTTTTGCATTATTTATTGAGTTGTATCATTTAATTAGGACAGAAAGGTCCAATTTTGCCTGGCCAAAAGTCTTGTCATATACAAAAATAATATAGAAATTATACATATACTTTATTTAGAATACACAAACATGCTACAATAACATCAGAACGTAAAGTCATGGTGCCTTGGAAAAAAAGAATTAATAACATGTATGACTTCCATGAGCTTGGAGGACTGCATCCATACGTCTTGGCAATGACTGAAATACCTTGTTGCTGAAGTCATCTGGAATGGCAAAGAAAGCAGTCTTGCAGGACTCCCAGAGTTTGTCAAGATTCTTTGGTTTCATCTTCCAAGCCTTCTCCTTCATCTGATCCCAGACATGCTCAATAATGCAGGTGTTATGGACTTTAACATGTCCATAAAACAGGTGTTATGGACTTTAACAAGCTGTGAACATCAGGACACTTTTTGACTCTTTCATTTTGCATCCAGTTATTAATGTGAACACCCTTGGTATTAAATTGCTCCATTTATTGTAACAATTGATTGATTAGAAATAAAGTTATATGCCTTTTTAAGTTACTGTGTCCTTATGTGACAAGACTTTTGTCAATGACTGGTACCTTTATTAGCCAGAAAAGCCGCAAATGCTGCAAATACTGCAAATACTGCTGGAGACCTGTTGGAACCCGCATGGACCCAAGATTCACCCAGAAAACAGTCAAGTTTGGTGGAGGAAAAATCATGGTTTGGGGATACAGTTCTGGATAATAAAGGTACCAGTAATTGACAAAAGTCTTGTCACATAAGGACATAGTAACTTAAAAAGGCATATAACTTTATTTCTAATCAATCAATTAGAATAAATGGATCGAGTGAATGCTAAGGGCTTTCACATTAATAACTGGGGACAAAATGAAACAGTCAAAAAGTGTCCTGATGTTCACAGCTTGGTAGAGTCCATAACACCTGCATTATTTGGAACACTTGCTTGGAAGATGAAACCAAAGAAACTCAACGAACTCTGGGAGTCCTGCAAGACTGCTTTCTTTGCCATTCCAGATGACTTCACCAACAAGTTATTTCAGTCATTGCCAAGACACATGGATGCGGTCCTCCAAGCTCATGGAAGTCATACATGTTATTCTTTTTTCCAAGGCACCATTACTTTATGTTCAGATGTTATTGTAGCATGTTTGTGTATTCTAAATAAAGTATGTATAATTTCTACATTATTTTTGTATATGATAAGACTTTTGTCCAGACAATATTTTACCTTTTTGTCCTAATTAAATGATACAAAACTTTATTTTGGTATAATAAGCATAATCTAAAGGGCTTTGTCTTTCTTATAAGCCATTTCTGATTCCAACTGATTAACTACAAGTGAAGTTATTATTTGTTGTTCCTACACCTAGGTTAAGTGACAAGACTTCTGTCGGGCACTGTACTGTCTGTTGATCATCATCACGATATCTGTCTCTGTAATACTGATATCACAAAAGGCAGCGATATGCAATTGAGTCTCTAACCAGTGTTGTTGACAGGGTGACCAATCACAGCTCCAGATGAGCTACTATTGCATTCCAAAAAAGGAAAATTGCTTTTCTTTAAATCACTGAAGACACTGATTTGCTAAAGTGTGTTTTACCTTTTCTTTCTGTTTTATTTCCTGTTTGTGTAAATTAAAAAAAAATCATTAATCAATCATTAATAATGAATTTTAAAACATTCTCTTTCTGGTTGCCCTATTAATGCTCATTCAAAAAGGGTTGAAACTCCCCTTAGAACTTCAGCATATATGGACTGAGCTGAATAGTTTTAGCTTGAATAAGGAGATACATGTAAAAATGTTATATATACACATATATGCATCATATGTTGTATTGTACTATTTTGTCCATATCAAGCAGCCCTACAGACAGTATTGGGCAAGTTAGCATTAATGCTAACTTTATGTGAAAACATTAAGTCTTTCAGATTGGTGACACAATATGTTTTACTGCTAAACTTATTATTACAGAAAGAAAATATGGAGCATGTATTATGCACGTCTGGTGATTAGCCTTCATCATGGGTAGCCACATTAGCATATTCGATTGCCCTTCAGTGGTAAATGACCTAGTAGCATTGGTGTATTGGACGGCACACATTTCAGAAAGCTGCTACGGCACAAGCAACAATATTATCATTAATAAATACTCAAACTTGATAGTGGGCAGTTTTTGGTGTAACGTTGTTGGTTTATTTTGAGTTTAAGGAAGTGTTTTTAATGCTTTGAGAAGTGAAATGTATGTCATGAAAGCATGTGTAAGAGTCAGATTACAGGAATCTCACTCCAGTTGGCTGACAGTTGGCACTCCTCTAATAATTTTGATGAGTTTGCACATTTTAAAGCAGGCCCAGATAGGGTGTCTGGAATCATGGAACCATGTGAACGACTGATTTCTAATACAACTACCAGAACAGACAAATATATCACTTGAATCCCCTTTTATCTGTTTATGTCTTGAAGCAAGCTTATGAACATGCAGGGAAAATGGGACTTCAATTTTTAGTCCCAGGAGAAAAACCCCTCAAAGCAAAATGGCCACTTGGTCCCAGGATTATAGCTTGTACGTACTCATTTATGAAAATGACATGACCTTTAAACTTAAAAAAAAAAAAAAAAAAGGTTAAACATTAATACCTTTTCTTCAATTTCATCCTAAAGCCTCTGCTTAATCTAACACATTTGTACACATTCATCTACACCTGGCTGATGATTTCAATAGCTAGTGTCTGTATCAGTTTAGCCTCACCCATTCATGCTGAAGTTCTAAGGAGTGATTTAGTCGTGTGGTGACAAAAAATAGATTTAAAAAATAGATTATTTAAATGTATCAGTCTTACAGGCATAGTTACTACTACAATCATTTGGCAGATTCTTTTATCCAAAAGATTTTTATCAAACAGTGAATTAAATTATATGGGAATGAATTCTGATAAACTATGAATATTTGTGGTAAAAAAAATGTACACAAACACACACAAACGTCAAGGGAAAAAATTGAGTGATTGAGAGGATTATATACATACTGTAGTATTAGTTCTACAGAGACCAATATCACAAAAACGATTAATAGGTGATATTTTGTTCAGCTCTGTACTACACGTGTGCCACTGCTACTGGATTTCTATAGGAGGACTTCAGTGAAAAACAGGATAAAGAGATAGGGATGAAGAGGTAAACTACTGTTGCATTGCTACATAATGTGATAATGTAGCCATGCAACAGCAGACATACACCCCAACTTTCCGTTCAAGACAACAGTTCATGGATGTGCTTCTAATTAGCTGATGAGTTGAATTGTGTGTGCTATATGAGGTATAATGCTAAATTGTGCAGTGCTGTGGCCCTTCAGGACTGAGGTTTCACACCCTGATTTGGATGTGCAACAGCACAAGAGAGGTTACAAAAGGACAGTGTCAATAAAAGAGAAGCATAAAGATTAGTTCGTCAGCAGCTCTCACGCTTCTCTCACACTGCTGAAGGAGTTTTTTTGTTCTCTCGTAACTGAACCCTAGAGATCCGAGTACTCTCCCTCCCTCAGTACCCAGACTGGCACACCAACACTGATAAAAATATCTTTCAGGAGAGTCATGGGGGTCCTTTGAATGTGTGCTGTACCCCAACAAGCCCAGAATAAATGCAGCTCGTACAATGAGGACAGTGCCTTTGGGGTTGTACACATGCACACGCACGCATGCAAACACGCACACGCATACGCACACACACGCAATATCTGTGGCTTAAAGAAAAAAAATGTAACCAATTTCACAATTACAGAGCAACCATTCAACACATTTAGCTTTAACTCTTCTCAAGCCATATTTACAGTATCCTTTAAAATTACTGGTTAAAAATAAGATTTAGTCTATTTAAGAGGTAAAATAAACACATCTTAAAAAATAACAATTCGGAATTGATTTGTATTGATTTTGAGGTATTTCACAGACTACCCTTCAAGTTAACCTAAATTGGAAACCAGACCACATTTTTTCCCCTTAATGTGACATTTTTCCAAATGAAACACAAAACATTTGTTGGCAAACATGATGTTATATCTTGACTGTGTGTCTTCTGTAGTTTTGAAATACGTGACCAGTGTGAAAGTGCATCCAGTAAGAAGAGTGATGGCAGTGTCTGCAGAAATTTGACTGCCTGCATGTGCCCAAAGCTGAGATCTGGGCACATACAGGCAGTAATGAAGGTGAACACCTACAAGATAAGAGGTGAGGGTGGCAGGAGGGGAAAGGAAAACATGCCCCATATTAAAGGTTAATACAATATTTCCCTGCCTTTTGTACAAGACATCAGAAGGTGTTTAGAGGCAGGCAAAAGCCATAAAATAGGGTAAAAAAGTCCATTCTTATGTCAAGGTGACCTTAAGTGTTCTCTGTAGGTTGTACCCATGATGTCAGACTGTCTACAGGAGCGCCAGATGCTGATTAAATGTAATTACGCTTAAATATACTCATGGCAACAGTGCCTTAATTGCAATTGTGCTGCGTCATGTAAAGGTGAATGCAAAAATGACCATTTCATCCAAACTGACTAACCACAGAGCATTAAGCACACTACAATAGTCCCAATTCATTCCTCACTACCTATAAGTGAGATACAACAGGCATAAACAGCTTGGCTTGCGTGATAGTGATGAATCTGTGAACGATCAGTCTGTACTGGCGAGAGGAACAGGAGAGACCAACTGTAACTCCCACCTCTTGCTCAGTACGCCTCCAGTGCTAGCAGTTAAGGCAAATAAAGAGGAGTACAATTACTACAGCAGAAGCTTCATTTACTAGTTTTCAGAAACAGGTTTTCTCAATTACCGTAAACTAGCGTTATTTTCACAGCAACAGGCACCAATGGTAGGTCCAGAGATTTCACAAGTAACGTTTGTGATAGGTGTGCTAGGGCCGTGTCCCAAGCCAAGCAAGGCCGCTGGATGAAGTGGAATGGAGTGGAGGAGAGAAAGATTACCTGGAGCGAGCTGTGGAACATGGAGTCCAATATGCTAAGCTTTACCATCAGAGACACATACAATGTCCTGCTCTCTCCAACAAACTTACATCTCTGGTTTGGAGAGGATCCGGCCTGTCTTTAGTGTGCTGCCCCAGCAACTCTAAAACACATCCTTGTGGGCTGCAGGGGCTTTGTAGCTAGTTCCACCACAAGGCTACTGAAGGAGGCTGGAGTCAGAGTGCAGGCTCAGCAGAAGACTATGAAGGTGCTTGCAGATACCGCCATAAGAGGCAAACATTGGCTATGGCTAAAGCGGAAGGAGAAAGTCTAGGCTACTTGTGGAGCTTCCAGCGCGGCACACACCCAGGTCCGATCAGCCTGCGGTGGGCAGTCCTTGGGTGAGGGTGTATTGTGATAAAAGGCCGACACACTCAATGACCAGGTTCCATTATGTATTAAAATCTCTAAAAAAAATTCCAGTAAAACAAAAGCATGTCTGACTAAATGGCAGTGCCGAATTGTCAAATTGTTCATAATAATATAATGGAGGGAATCAACATAATCACCGAATTATCAATCTGGATGAAGCAATGTTCACTTGCTTACATGAACGAAAAAAACAAAAAAACACATGTAGTGTACTGAACTGGGGGTTTTCAGCCCCAGAAACAGTGTAATCACCCCTCTCCAAAGAATGACAACCAAATTCAAATACTAATAAGTGATACCAATACTAAATAATTCACTGTGCGACTCTGTTTGATAATTCACTGTGTTAATCTGTGTCGGCGCACACACACACACTGATTTCTGGGACCACCAGTGTCACTATATTGATGAAACAATAAATGTCATTGATGGACACTGCATCACTGCCATATGGCAGGATTGGGCAGTTTCTTCTATATTCGCTACAAGCAGAACACAAACACTCAGGTATATGGAAACAAAAATAACAAAATATAGTTCCTGTGCCAATGAACGCATGACCTGTGTGTGTGGGTGTACATTATAGCCAGGTATAGAGTTGCATGCTATGGGTAAAACATCAGAATTGCAATTTTATTGTTACTTACTGCAAATCCGATGCCTTTCATCACTTTTCTGGAATTAAAAAGGCTTAAACCTGTAAATATTAAAGTAAAAGTAAAGTGGCCCCTTCACCAAGTGAAGCAGTGGGCTGCCACCAATGAAGGGCACCCAGGGAGCAGTGTGTGGGGACGGTACCTTGCTCAAGGGCACCTCAGTGATGACACCAGCAGTGCTGTGATTCGAAACTACAACTTTCTGATTGCACGTGCAACTCCCTGACCACTAGGCCACCAGCTGCTCCATATTGTTTCAAATGGTGTAATTTACATTATTTTAAATGGTATTTTTTCCAACTCTCGTATCCACAGTCCATATATGTCAACCAAGCTATAAAGCAGCCCGTTTTTCAATCATAGTTTTTGTGAGGTCATACAACCAACAGCGGTTATCCAGGCCAATTCATGCACAGATTTACCAATACATTTAATGGTTAAAGAGTAGACTTTACTTGTATTACATGAAGACTTTGATTCATCAGGATATCTTGTAATTCACCTGGAGCTGTAATTGGTCACCCGGTCATAAAAACTGTGATTGGTTTAATGGTTATTTGCATGTCACAGCCTTCTCTGATGTTGTGCAGCCCTAGTCAGGTGTACCTGCCATGTGGTAAAAGGCTCAAATTAGTGTACAATATTAAAGATCCAATTGAGTTTTCCCAAGCAAGAGCTTGGAATCGTTTGCATTTAAACATTTACCCCAGTCTTATGTTCACCCTAGGAGAGAAACAATAATTACATACTTTAAGCCTTAAATTATTATATGGACCCTTTAACATACTGAAAGGCATCACAATATGTAGTAGTATTACAATACCGATATTCTGTCTATGTGGTGCAGCTCTATAATGAACGAAATTTTAATTGGAACACCCCCCCCCACCATGAAACTGCTCTACTACCAGGAAACGTACCCACTAATATGTTGATTATTACTGATGAAATTTAAGTATGGACCAGTCCCAATGTGTTCACAGTGCAAACACTACACTGTAACCTGGGATGTAGGAGTGCTCAGGGCAGACTATCGTGGGTATGAGAAAGCAAGCCTGTCCATTAACTTAACTCGAGCCTTTTATTCCTTTAATACTCATCACTCTTGTCCCCTCTCCAGGTAGTGCAGCGTGTCACTGGGATGAGAGCTATGCAAATAGGACAGTTCCTCTTACGCGTACATTTTTTATGACTCTGTAAAGGCTTGGCCACACGGAGCAGTGGCAGCAGAGATATAAATATACAGTGGGGCAAAAAAGTATTTATTCAGCCACCAATTGTGCAAGTTCTTCCACTTAAAAAGATGACAGAGGCTGTAATTGTCATCATAGGTATACCTCAACTATGACAGACAAAATGAGAAAACAAAAATCCAGAAAATCACATTGTCTGATTTTTAAAGAATTTATTTGCAAATTATGGTGGAAAATAAGTATTTGGTCA
>JBBJLS010083417.1:0-24285 GCA_037577275.1 Bryconaethiops microstoma
GCTTGGTCACTGCGGAAAAGTGAGTGGTAAGAGCAGCAAGGATTAAGAAAAACAATTAAGAAAAAAGAATAGAATAGCATGGTTACAAGAAGTAGGACAAGACTTTTCTTGGGGGTGGTCTCTGATTGCTGTTGAACTAGTCGAGGTAATCCATTTTCTGATGCTGTGGACGTGAGCCTTGAGGCAAGCAGCTTTTAATCTTAGATTAAACCTGCCTCTGACCAGGTTTAATTTACTTAATTTAGATCTGAATTAGATATAATCCTACTTCTTGAAATCCGATTGTTTAAATTAAGACTAGTGCAAGTCCGAGACTATTTTAATCCATGTTTTAGAAAGCCACTTCAATAAATCCAGGTTTAAAATGACAGATTATAGAAAGACAGATTATACAGATTATATAGATTATATATAAAAAGACATATTATAGATTAATCTACAGATGTTTCAGTTGTTAACGAGCTGTCTGGTGAGGGTTATCAGATGTATCATGTTTAGGTTTAGGATAAGGATTAGATTTAAGTTTTTGCAAGAGTTAGGATTAGGATAGAATGAAATGTAACTTTTCACAAATCATCTTTCTAGCTTTCACTTTCATTTGCATATTGAAGGGTAGGGTAAAGGTTAGAATTAAATTAGACTTAGAATAGTTTTGGGTTAAGGTTAAGGTTAGTATTAGGGTTAGGAGTTAAGGTTAAGGTTGGAATTTGATTTAATTATTTCCTCAGAAGATTGTTGTGAATAAGGTGAGGAGTTGCCTGTATCCAAGATGTACTGGCCGACATGGACTTTGGTCAGGGAACTGACTTTCTGAGACCTCAGCAGGGTTATTCCAGATGTTATTTGTTGACTTAACCAATGAAAAAGTGCCCAGTTACAGCACTGTGTCTGATAACCAGTTCATCACTGTCAGCTTTTACTATCAATTCGAATTTAAAAATATCATTTGTTACATGTGTGTCTGTGAAACAGTTCTTCAGCCTCAGCTTTTACTACCAACTAGAATCTAAAATTTGTTACATGTTCATATAATTAGTATAAATACATCTCTTTACCTCTGTGTTACTTCCTTATTCGTGTATTTCTATTTCAGCCTTCTTTTCCAACTTCTGAAGCATTTTTGACCTTCCTGGCAACAGAGTAAAGAAGTGAAAGTAACAAAGACTTTTTTAAAGTACTACAAGTGTCAAAAAACATGCATAATGGATATACAAAATCATGATGCAGGAACAATGTAGTTTTGACCCTTTGCTTAAAATAAATAGTGGAAAAGTGGGTGAACAAACTCACATGGAACACAATATAACACATAGACTATACTTCTAAAAGTATTGGGACGCCTGCCTTTACAGACACATGAACTTTAATGACATCTCATTTTTAATACACAGGCTTTAATATGGAGTCCCCCACTTGCAGGTGTAACAGCTTCAAACCCTCTGGGGAGGCTGTCCACAAAATTTAGGAGTGTGTTTATGGGAATTTTTGGCCATTCATTCTGTAGAGCATTTGTGAGGTCAGGCAATGATGTTGGACTAGAAGGCCTGAATCACAATCTCCCCTCTAATACATCCCAAAGGTGTTCTGTCGGGTTGAGGTCAGGGCTCTGTGTTGGCCAGTCAAGTTCCTCCCCACCAGACTCGCTCACCCATGTCCTTATGGTCCCCAGAGGCCAGCCTCATCTTTTCCAGCGGACAGACCAAGGAGAGTGGAGGAATATTTCCCAGCAGTATACCAACATATATCAGAAAAAAATAAAGAAAACTATATGACAAATCAAGTACAATGCAAAACAAAAAAAACTTAATGCTTATACGGATGTGATCATCTTTAACAATAGCTTTGGCATTGTTCTTTGTAGCTTACGAATTGAAGTTAACAAGTGTATAGAACAGCATGGGGGCAGATCTTGGTATGAGAATTTACCACTGCCATACCATTTGACAAATCATCATATTTTTCCCAGGTGAAATCAGACCTTTTACAATAGACAATATAATGGCCTAGAGAGCTTCTGGTAGCTGGTTGGGAAAATGCCATCACACCTGTTAGAGTGAACCTGTTTCCTTTTAAGTCAAGGTCATGTGGAAACTCTGAAAGCTGCGTTTCAAGAAAAGTTTCGCTTGAACCAGATAGCCAGAATCCTATGTCAGTGTCAACACAAAGGTGCTGCCCTGTTATACAGGTGTGCTCTACTGTGCCATTGCAAAGGATGTTTCCAGAAACTGATGGGTCAAAAAACTGCATTTCTCCAGGAGTGTGTTGTATGTCATGGATACGTGACAGGCGTTTTGAAGGGCCCAAATTGATCTGTTTATTGACTGCTTCTTGTAGTACTGATAGTCTTCTTGTCTTGAGTGTGTTTTGATCAACTGATACAAATACAATACTGCGAAGCTCCAGCGTAGCGTGAGCGTTTTTGAGGAACATTTGCTATTAGCCACTATACTGGTTACTACTGAGAATATGTTTGAAATGATGGTAGAAATGTTGCACTCTGCACTAACTAGCTGAAGTCCTGTTTTAATTGGTTGCGCTCCAAATATGCCCTTCAGTATTTGACCTCTCAGCATGTAGATGTCTTTTTGTACACCCTTTTCTGCCATGGTTTTCACCAGTTGAAAAATTTCCACATTGCTTACTTCTTGGGTAACATAATAACTATAAGATTTACTGTCACAAAAAGCACTGCAAAAGCACTGATAAAATGCATCTAAAGCACAGGTGTTTTTGACTTGGACTCTGTGTCCACACACCTTTAGCGGTTGCAGGTTTCCTGCAATGTTTCCATTCTGATGTTTCCATCCCTGATTAAACCTAAGTTGGTATTTTTCATAGTGGCAGATGTGTCTGCATGTCGCCACTCTGTACACGGGGAAAGGTATGTCCCTCTTTGCTTTTTTGGTGGAACATCAAGTCCTCACCGGTTTTCCACAACTTTATCCTCAGGTGGATAAATGGACTCCTGATGTTCTGGAGCAGCTTTGGCATTGTCATCAAAGATTTTGGGTGGGGACATCTCAGAAGCCATATCCTTTGCAGCAGATATTCTCATTCATCCTTCAATGAACGATAAGTGGCACATGATGAACCTGTCTATTCGCATTGACAAGGTTTCATGTTTGAGGACAGAGTGCTTCAAATTCTTGAACTCTGCCTCCACATTTGCAGAACTAGAAGTGACCTTGGAAGTCTTGAAGAATGGAACCATAATTCCAGTCCAGAGTGGGAGATAGCAACAAAGCCGTGTGACATGAGGAACAATTTCAGGTAAAAAATGCAAGTTGTCTGTCTTCATTGTCAACAGCTAAAAACTTGCATTCATCATGCAAGTGGGCTACCCAATGCTTTAATGCCGTAGGATATTCATCAATATTCTTTTCGGGCTCTGGATTGTCAGTTTTGTCATCTTCAGTCTCTTCAGTAGGGAGAGACAGGCATCCTTCAGCAATTATTTCCTTCAGGAGGACTTTGCATGACTCTGACACTAATGGCTTTCCCTCTTTGTCACACCCTTCAGCTTCACTTAAAGCAATAACAAGAATGGCCCTGATCAACATTTCTGCTTCAGCAAGTGAGACTGATGTGATGAGCTGTGCGACAGCCCTCTTGTAAAGTTCTTTAACTCTTCTCCCTTTTTTTCTCAGACAATCCCACCTGGTGACTAGCTTGATGCAATGTGCAACATCAACTCTGACAAAGCATGGGGGCAGTTTAGAAGACGCAGTTTTCCATCAACACACCAAAGCACTGATTAATGTATGTCTCCAAATGTGGGAATGGTGTGAAAGCCCTTACTATGGCACCAAGTAAAGCCAGGAAAAAGTCACACACAGTTTCTTTCGACAGAGGAGCACCTGCATGTTTCCATTCCATTAGGCAAGATGTTATTGCATTGATGTCAGGCTTTTCTGATAGCATCTGAACAACTGGGACTTTCATGGTTTCTTCTTTACTTCCAGGTATTAACACACCTTGAAATAAAAAAATGTGTTCAGACACCACTTGTGGACGTTTTACATTTTTGACAAGAGAACCGGTGGCATCGAAAGCAACAACACTAGAATGCTGTTTTGATTGTGTTTTATATACATGCATCTGTGATGTATACCAATAGCAGACAAAGAATTTGTCAAGACCAATGTCATGCACACTGCCGTAATAGGGAGATGCATATTTCATATGAAGCACTGATGTGAGAGGGTCTTTGTCAAAAACTTCCCAACTACTTTGTTTGTGTTTGGCTTTTCGTAGAACAGCTGTTTCTTGACCTCACACAGCTCTGTAGCAGTGTGAACACGCAGCTCCCCTGAGAGCATCCTTTTAGATGTGCCCGTATGAAGGTGATTGCATTTGTTTTTTATTTCACAGTTAAGTGTTATGGTTTGGTCAACATTTGTTTTTTTGTCACAGTGAATAAAAACTTTTGCTCTGTATTCTTTACAGGTGCCATTTATTTGTATGTATTTTGTACCTGATGGGATCACCTTTGCTCTCTTGAAAACCCAGGTACACTGACATTTCTTTTTGAACCAGATGGCTTCATTGATTATATGGGTCCAGACACCACGGCGTATTGCCAACCTTCAGTATACCTGCTATCCCTGCAGCTGTAAGTTACAGACTCTGGAAGAATTTGTTGCCACTTAGTAGGCGATAAGTGAACCTTGAATTTGTCTATGTCCTCAGGTTCCTCACTGCTGTGGACTGAGCTGGAGCTGGTCTCCTGTGTTTCATCCAGTGCTTTCTGGTCAGGTTCCTGTTCCTGTTTTATCAGTGCACTTTCCAAACCAAGGTGTTGTCATATTTTATGTCCATTTCTATTTATTAATGTGTCACTAACACCTTTAAAGTTCTGTCCACATTGTGTCAGATGGCACAGCCATTTTACCATCCTTAACAATTTGTGATTTTTTTCTCTAAAATTATTTTAACAGCCTCTTCCTTTGGAACTTTTGATGCCCTGGGCATCTGTAAAACATTATATATATATATATATATATATATATATATATAGACATTTTGTGCAAAGGTGCATTTTTACATTAGTTACATGGATTCATAGATTAATAAAGACATAAAGACTAACATTTCACCTTAGTTGTTTTATTTTTAAAAACATAACTAATCATTTTACGTAATGCATAAAGTGGGCCAGGTGTTCTGACGATTTATGCTTCCCATCGATTTGGGCTTCCTAGTGCACTACGAAACACAATGTACTTAAAATGTGCTTAAGTCTACCTTAATTTACCCCTGAAAATACACCAAACCCCTTAATTTGAATTAAGTGACCATTAATTTGTGAACGGATCCTTTAATTTTACCTTAAAAGTGGATTTAAGGCATGAGTGTGAAACCCCTTAATCTTACACATAAGGCATTACTTCAGAAGGTTCTATTATTTAAGGGGCAAATTTTAAAAAGTAAGGGGAAATTTCAGTAGTTTTACCCCTCAATCAGCCTTAATCTGTGCACTTTCCCCCTTAATTTTCCTTAATTTATTAGAAAGTAAGGTAAAAATTAAGGTAATTTTAGGGGGTAAAATTAAGGGGTTTGGTTTCGTAGTGGTGGAATTAATTGTTTGGTTGGGGTTATTAGCCTGGCCCTAATAATACTATCACTGAAAAATGTAAATAAAGAGAATATAATACAGTGCTCAGTCATGCTCTCCGTATTCTTACAGCACTTAGGGCCTGAATATTGATGTAATATTTTGTGATTATGCATTACGAGCATTATTTGATAGGGGCATTAACCTGTCAACCCCTGAACTGTTTAATTCAAAACAACTTCTTCGAGCATGTTGTTTCTTACAATGCACAATGGAAATACACAAACAGGAATACACTGTACATCTGTTAGGTGGCTTTTTTCGATGGGGTAGCGCGAAGACTCTGTTATACTTTTTCGAAAAAGCATAAATGGTCAGAACACCCCCCTTCCCCGGAACCACGCCGAGACATACATATTTTTTTTTCTTTTGGTACATACCAGTTAATTCATAAAGGCACTCTTTAGAGTACTAGAGGAAAAAACAACATGTCGACCCCAGTATATAAGTTATAGAGAACATTTTAGATATTCATGTTGTTTACCGTGAGAGTTTGCTCGTACACCGTATTTTACTTTTAATCGTGGGAGGGGCTTTTGTGAAACAAACTTTAGGCGATCTGAAGTAAGAAAAAAACGCTATCGTGGTACTTGGGTGTTATGCCGAGTTTGGAAAAAGTTGGCAATAAATAAACCATAGACGTCTCACAGTAGGGAATGTTTTCAAGTTTAATGCAAACCGATGCTGCTGACTGGGATGAGCTTTACAATATCGTAGATATTGCTTATTTTACAGAAATAATAAAATAATACAATCGATTATCTCATTTTTACACCTTCTAAGTATTATGATCCATAATCGTGAATATCTCAAAAACTGTACAAGATACAGCGATGTCACAAACTTGGCAGTAACGAAGCAGCCCGGATTCGCGTCCCTGCATTGTTGGCACAAACGTGCGCAAACGTAGCGCTAACCAAACGCCATGGAATTTTTTATTTGTGCCGTTTGTGTGTGTGTGTGTGGGGGGGGGGGGTAGCTTCACGGGTGACGTCATCGTCTGGAAATTAATACTGTAATATCTCCTAAATTAAAGCAGCACAAATCTTACTTTTTGCGGCACAAACGTGCACAAACGTAGCACTAACCAAACATGATGGAATTTTCATTTGTGCTGTTTAAGGGGGGACAGCTTCAAGCAGTTGATATTCCTTTACTGATTCTTGAAATTGTCAGAGCTGGAGTTGGACTCTTTTTAATTTTAATTGTATTTATATATAATTTTTGAGAGCGTTTTTGTATATGTGTCATGTATATATATATCGTGTATGCTGAGTAACGTTTGTCAAGTTGTGGAATAATGTAGCCTATTATCTGACACTTCTACCTAATATCGATACTTTTTAATAATTAAGGTGGATGCATAATCAAATTGGTAAATTTGACTGAATTTGCATGACCTTTAAGTGTTTTTGTGATTTGTCCTTTGGATTATAAATTAGTTAAAACTCAGGACATAATTTGAGCAAAGTTATACATAGAAAATACTTTATTATCACAATAACAAAAACAATAGAACAATATTTTTCTTAAATAATGAAAGCACACAAAACTTTCACTCCAAACTACGGTACAAAAATATAACAAAACGCTCCTCTTCCTCTCTGCCATTTTAATGCACATCTGTGCAGGTCCTCCTTTTTTTTTCCTTTTTTTTTCTTAATGCTGTAAAGAACGTACAAGACAAAAATCCAATGCCAGGGGTGAGTACAATTGAGAATACAAATACAGGTTACAAAATCAGGAAAATATTCTGAGAATGATACAATGAGATAGTTTTAAGGGCTTTGGAATTGCTGGATGTAAGAAGAGTGTCCAGGTAGGATTTAATGTCCTTACAAAAAACAGGAAAGTAGGGCTTAGCACCTTGACACTTACATTTGTGTAAAAAAAGTTAGCAAGAAAAATAAATAAATTTGTCAAATAATATTGGTCCTTGTCTTCCTTAGAAAAGCTATGACAACCAAATAAAACATCTTTATATAACAAAACAAAACTTTGTGAAGAAAAAGAATGTACAAAAATACAAAAATTCTTCCGAAATAAGTTAGTATATGTACATTCCTAAAAGAGATGAGGCATAGATTCATCTTCAGCTCCACAAAATGAGCATAAAGAATCAATATCTGGGAACATTTTTTCATATAAAGCTTAACAGGGTAAAAAAGATGAAGTAGTTTGTAAGAAATATCCTTCACCTTATTAGTTATTAAATACTTAGATGACAGAGTCCACACTTTTTTCCATGGAATGTTTTCGTATAGGCCATTCCAGTGGGACACAATATATGGAAGAGATGTTGTCTCATCTTGAAACGGTTGTCTTATTTTTTTGTTCCGACCGAAAGAGGTAGATAAAAAGCACATTTTCCCAATCACTGTATCAAAAGGATAAATCATTGACAAAGAAAACTGGAGTCTTGCAGAGTCCTTAAGAAGAGTTATGGCCCCAGTAGGAATGGCGTCCATTACAATGGCAATTTCTCGAGGAGTTACAGAAATATCATATTTATTCAGAAACTCTGAATAAGAATATAAGTAACCATCAGAATTTAACAACTGAGAAACTAAAATAATATTATTATTGACCCAATTTGGGAAAAATAAGGATTTATTTTTATAAAGAATATAACCATTATTCCAAATAAAATAACTGTGGGACTAATGTTATGTTTATAAATCAGATGCCATGTCAACAGTACTTGTATATGAAAATTTGACAATTTCAGGGGAAATGTTGTGACACTGTAATTGCAAAACAATAAGAAAGGTAGACCTCCCACCTCAGAGAAAACAATATTAGGGAGAATATTCCAAAATGAATCAGGGTCTGCTAAATACTGCTTTAACCAATTTATCTTAAAAGTATTATTTAAAGAGGCAAAATCTAAAAAAATTAAGCCATCACATTCATATTTATTAATAACAACCGATTTTTTTTACATAATGTCTCCTATGTTTCCACAGAAAGTCAAATAACATTCTATCAGTGTCTGCACATACAGGTTTATCTACATGTAAAAAAAGAGCGGGATAAGTCATTCTCGAAATACCCTTAGTTTTAGCGATGAGGGTTCGGCCTCTTAGCGATAAAGCTCTCTGTAACCATGACCTGTACAGGTCGTCCTGTGGGTTCCTGTACTGTGCTTGTTTGCGTTTGCCTGGCGTATTTCACGTGATAGTACAACGCTAGGAGAAAGAGCAGAGTGTTCCGCGCTGTGACTGGAGCGCCACTTGAAAGCACCGGCACTAAAGTATTGGATCTCATTACACTGGTATCAGTACCAACATTGGTATAGATATTTAGATCGATCCGCTCACCACTACTGCCAACTTAGGCACGCAACAGAGCCCCACAAGGCAAGCAAACCAACGGAGGAGAAAACGTTATCAGGTATTTCCTGGGAGCTAGCTGGTTACGAGCCGGGAACGAGCACTTTCTGCAGGCTGGGCCGTGCGGAGCTGGAGGGGAAACACACACATTAACTGGAAGACGCAGACTGGGGAAACAAAAACCAGTAAGTAGGGTGTACAGCGTACACCATAGTCTATAGCACACAGGAGTATTAGGTTATTATGTACACGTTAAGTTGTCTTGTGGCAACTGACGAATTGAAACAAATGAGCCTGCTGTGAGTGCGCTGAGCAACAGCGCGACGAAACATGATCTGTCCTTTTATTAACTGCACAAGTAGTGGTGGTCATTAGATAACTAGGTAAGGGGTTCATGGGTCTGTAACTCCGTCCACCGTTTTAGGGAACATATTTCGTTTTAAAGTAAGTTACAAGGCTTTCCCTTGCCTTTCTGGAGGGCTCATATGCATATCTAATATGCATATCCACATAATTATGGATTATTGTAATAACAATATACAAAAAAAATATATGTACAAAAAAACCCCACTGTATTTTAAAGAAAATACATTAAGAAACATTATATTAGATTTATATATGAAAAAATGATGAATGTGGGTTGTTGTTATTCAGCCTGGTTCCATGTGCCCCTTTTTAACTTTGAGCACCTGCCCCTTCAAACATCTCTGCAGGGCCCTGCTCATACACCCTCTTTTCCCTCACACACCCTCTACTCCCTCATACATCCTCTTTTCCCTCACACACCCTCTACTCCCTCACACACCCTCTACTCCCTCATGCACCCTATTTTCCCTCACACACCCTCTACTCCCTCAGACACACTCTACTCCCTCATACACCCTCTTTTCCCTCATACACCCTCTACTCCCTCAGACACCCTCTTTTACTTCACACACCGTCTACTCCCTCACATACCCTCAACTCCCTCACAGACCCTCTTTTCTCCCAAACACCCTCAACTCCCTCACACACCCTCTTTTCTCCCAAACACCCTCTTCTCCCTCATACACCCTCTTTTCCCTCATACACCCTCTACTCCCTCAGACACCCTCTACTCCCTCATACACCCTCTTTTACTTCACACACCGTCTACTCCCTCACATACCCTCAACTCCCTCACACACCCTCTTTTCTCCCAAACACCCTCTTCTCCCTCACACACCCTCTTTTCTTCCAAACACCCTCTTTTCCCTCACACAACTTCTTATCCCTAACACACCCCTCACATTAGCGTTAAATCTAGTATACACCACTGACACACGTACTGTTCAGCGTTAAATCTAATACACACCACTAACACACACTTACTGCTCAGTGTTAAATCTAATACACAGACTAACACACACATACTGCTCAGTGTTAAATTAAATATACGGTACATCACTAACACACACTTATTGCTCAGTGTTAAATCTAATACACACCACTAAGACACACTTACTGTTCAGCGTGAAATCTAAGACACACCACTGACAGAATCTTACAGCTTAGTGTTAAATCTGAAATACATCACTAACACACACTTACTGCTCAGCATTAAATATAATATACACCACTAACACACACTTACTGTTCAACGTTAAATCTAATACACACCACTAAGACACACTTACTGTTCAGCGTTAAATCTAACACACACCATTTAACACACACTTACTGCTCAGTGTTAAATCTAATACACACCACTAAGACACACACTGTTCAGCGTTAAATCTAACACACACCATTTAACACACACTTACTGCTCAGTGTTAAATCTAATATACACCACTAAGACACACACACTGCCCAGTGTTAAATCTAATACACACCACTAACACACACTTACTGCTCTGTGTGAATAAGCCCTACCTCTGCTGGGTCTTTAGGAATTTGACAGACTGATGGCTAGAGGTCTAGCTTTTGGTGTAGAGGGAGAAGAGTTGCGGCGAAAGGACGCATGGTGATGGCCCAGTGGTCTTCTTCACCTTCTGCTTCCTGCTAGTAAAAAAAATCTGTGATCCATCTCCATATAGTGTCAGGCACGCTCAACTGTGAGAGCTTGTCTTGCAAAGGATCCAGTATGATGGAGATAGGTATAATGGTTGAGACTTTGAAATGGGTTGGTACATGACAAGACTTCAGTGAGATGTTAAAAATATCTGTGAACACAGGAAAGAGCTGGTCAGCACAGTGCTTCAGGGTGAATGGGAAGATGAAGTCAGAACCTGTGGCTTTACATGGTTTCAGCTTCTTTACATGGGTTCAGCATCTTACATCTCTATCTAGGATAGTGAGTGGTTTGGGTGTGGTGTTGGTGAGCAGGAGGGCTTCGGAGGTCTGAAGTTTTGAAGAGCGTGAAGAGCCGTCGATGGGCGAGGTGGGCCGAAGCTGGTGTGTGGAGTCACAGGGGTTGGTATCAGGAGAGACCCATTGTCTATCAGAGCGATAGCAGGACTCGTTGACAGAGGGGCTGTAGGTATGTAGTTAGTGATCTGTCTGAGCCCTTTCCAGACAGATGCAGACTCGTTGGCAGAAAACTGATCTTGGAGATTCTCAGAGTATGGTCGTTTAAACCTGTCCCTGTCTCTACTTCTGAATGCTTCTGCGCTAACTTTTTATATGATATATCATTTAAGTTTATATGTGAACAAGGGTTTATCATTGTTGTAACACAGCAATCCTCGCAGAAACTGATGTAGCATGTCGGTCTCTGTGAACTTATCCAGACCATTGATTGCAGATCTAAACACATCCCAGTCTGTACAGTTTAAACAGGCCTGAAGGTTCTCTGCAGCCACACTGCTGCACTTTTTTGAAGTCCTCACTACAGGTTTCCTCCTTTAATTTCTGTAGATATGCAGGAACCAAATGGACCATGACGTATTCAGAGTTACCCAGTGCAGAGGGGAATATGGTGTGATAGGCATTGTTTACAATAGTGTAGCAATGACCTAAAGTATTTTGCTACCTGGTTGGGCCTTTTATAAACGATTTATATTTAAGAAGTTCAGGTTTTCTCTGTTGAAGTCTCCAAGAACAGTAACTAGGGAGTCCAGGTTAGCCTGCTTCACAAACAATATCTGGTCCTTTCGCAACATGTGCAGAAATCTGGAGATGTCTTAGTCTTTTTGTAACTAACTACATGGACTGAGTGTTTAAAAATTTGGCACACTTTCACAAAAATATATATCACAGTTCCTTTGAGTTGACAGAACATTCCTTCAGTCACCTTATTTGGTTGTAAACGTATTTGCATGGCACCATGGGCAAGAAGCACTTCTCAACTTTTCTTACTCTTTATCGAATTAAATTTAGTTGCAGTCATCAGTTTGGGTAAGGTTTAGAGTAAGTTTTCTGCTGAACATACTTTCACTAAGTGCTTGTCTTGAAGACTAATACTAGGTTTCTGAATTAATCTTTGATTCACTTGTAAAGATTTGACCATTTTGTGCTCTTTTACATTCAGAACCAAGAAATGACTTTTATTAAAAGCCAACTTGGACCATCACTAAACTGACAAAGAATTCTTTAAATAACCCAACATTTCAAATCTCTAACAAAAATATTTTTTCTTTTTTTTTTTTTAACAGATTTAACTTTCACTGATTTAACACAGATCGACTTACTTTGGTAAAGTTCACCTGAAAACACTTTTTTTTAACAATTTTTCAATTATGGGATTTAGTACAAAGTACAATCATCAGAATTCTGGTTTCTGATGGATGTGCTCAAACTCTTAATGGAAATGTTCATTTTTAAGTGATACGCTCTACCTTTTTGGAAATAAATGAAATCTCATCTATATATAATCTTATATAAAATCTTATTATTTGTCGCTTTTTGTAGTTTGGAGAATAGGAATCTCAAGAAGGAAATAAAAGATTTAAGGTAAGAAAATGTCACTAAAGATAGCTGTACATTTTTCACACATCAAATTAAGATAAGAAAATGGAAACTATTTAACATTATATAAAATGCAACAATGAAGAGATAAAACCAAACTTATATAAAATTATATAATTGTATTACTTAACATCTGATTGACTCCAACACCAGTCATTGTTTTCATTAGTTCATCTGAAATCTAAGGATCATTATATAATTTTATAATTTTGGTTATATAACCATCTCTTGATTATATCTCTTGATTGTTGCATTTAGCATATAATGTTTAATAGTTTCCATTTTTTGCTCTGTTTTACATTGCTGTGCTAATATGGCACAATGCACTTTAACATTCCATTTTGCACATAGTACACACTGCTGCTACATTTATATAAATACATATTCAAACCTCAAATTTTATTAGCTTACATATTTTATCTATAAATTGTGATGCTTCTTGTTTGTTATTTACTTTTAGATTTATGTTTTAGAAAATTTAAGATTTGTGAAATGTTAAATTTCAGTTTAAATTTAACATTGTCTATAATGTTTACTTAAATTGTACTTATATTGATTATTATATTTAACTTATTGCCTATAATGTTTACTTAAATTGTACTTATATTTATACTTATATCTACTATACTTGTACTTACTTCGTTATTTTGTTTGTGTTTCAGAAAATTCCAGATTTTTTTATTTAAAATTTACTTATTGTCTATAACGTTTGCAAAGTCAAAAGGAGCGGTTCAGGATACAATTTACTGCGTGTTGTACTTGTATGATTATGCATGTGACTAAAAAAGAATCTTGAATCTTGAACCTTATTCGTAGTATTTTTATTATTCATTACTATATATTCAGTACTCATTCCTTATTCATTATTCTCTTAACTTTTATTGTTGATGTTGAGGTTCCTCTCATTGATTCTTCTTTATATTTTTTATGCACCACCCCCATGGCTTGAAGCAATTAAAATAATGAATGTGTGCACTCTGAAACATTAACATGGAATTAATTGTGAAATCCAGAATCAGATGTGGAGGTGTGGATCAGATGTGGAGAAACTGAAGAACAGCAAAGCAAGGTATGGTGTTGTACTCATATTGCCAAACCTTAAACTCACATTAAATGCTTCTTTTTATTATTATTTTATAAAGAAAGGGGAAAGTACTGGGACCACAAATCAGGAAGTAGTGGAGATTGTCTGAAGACCTTAAACCTTGCAGAGGATCTGGGAAAACAGTTCTGTACGAGGAATTACATCGATCAGCACCCCAGCACCCAGCAAAGACAAGAGGACCGAAAGTTTACACAGAAAACCCAGGATACAGGAAGCAGGCAGAGGGAAGAGCCAAGGTAAGAATACGTCCTTGTTTTTAGTGTGACTGTTTTCAGAAGAACCTCCTTATATTCAGTAGGTTTGGAGTAGAAACTGGATGAAGATGTGTGACTAGACAGAGCCGAATATGTTCTTACAGGCTCCAGAGTAAATTTCAGGTTGTTTGTGTGTTCTGGAGTTTCTTTGCTGACTTTGTGTTCTGAAGTTGTTGTGGCATGTTTGTGTCTTCTGAGTGGAGTATGTGCATAGTTTCTACATTGTTTTTGTGTGTGACAGGACTTGTGTCCAGGCGAGATTTGGCCTTTCTGTACCAAGTTACTGCACACCTAAACAACACCTGTCAAAGAGAACTCAGAGGTTAAGACAAAAGTAAGAAAGGGGTCGGGGTAAGAGGGTTTTTTTTGGAGAAAAAAGCAAGCAGACTATGCTTGAAGACAGTGAGGGACTCCGCAGATCTGATTGGAAGAGGGACTTTGTTCCACCACTGGGAGGCCAAGACTGAGAAGAGTCTTGACGCAAACCTTCCTCTTCTTTTGAGCAGCGGAGGCTCAAGATGAGCTGTGCTTGAAGCCCTGAGAGGACAAGAAGTGACACGTTGTTTGATCAATGCTGATGTGTATGGTGGAGCAAGTCCATTCTTGGCCTCGAAAGCAAGTGTTAAGGACTTGAACTTAAGCCAGTGAAGGTGAAGGTTCCTTAGTAAAGGTGTGGTGTGTGTGAACTATGGAACATTGAAGACTAACCTTGCGGCTGCATTCTGAATCAGCTGAAGTGGTTTTGTTACCTTCAGTGGAAGTCCAGCCAGTAGAGAGTTGCAGTAGTCCAGTTTGAAAATGACCAGAAACTGGACGAGTGTCTGCGTAGCTTTCGTGATGAGAAAGAGTCAGATTCATCTGATGTAGAGAAGGTATCTGCATGTTTTGCACATCTGGTCAACCTGCGGTGAGAAAGACATCTTCATCTAGCATAACACCAAAATTTTTTGGAAGGGATAATAACCGAGTTCCCAACAGAAATGATGAGATCATGGCTTGGTGAAGGACCCCTTTTGATGAAGAGGAGCTCAGTCTTGCTGGGATTCAGCTTGAGGTGGTGGGCCAGAAAGTCAAGGCCTGGTTTTTGCTGGATGGGAAAGAGAGAATAAGTTGTGTATCATCAGCATAAAAGTTGTAGGAAAAACCATGTGAGCCTATTACATCCCCAAGAGAACCAGAATACAGAAAAAAGAGAAGCGGTCCAACGACCGGGGCCCTGTGGAACACCAGTGGATAATCTTCGTAGAGCAGACTGGGTGCCTTGCCATGCTACCTGGTACCTCCGGTCCTCAAGGTAGGATGCAAACCATTGCCAGGCTGCGCCCGAGGTTGAAGACAGTGGCGAGGAGGATCAGAGCAGAAGACAGGTTGACTGATCTGGCCGCATGAAGTTCTTCAGAGACTGCAAGTAGAGCAGTTTCAGTGGTATGTGCCATCTTTAACCCGGACTGGTGAGGGTACTGAAGCCTGTTTGGGAAAAAAACAAGTTGATTTGATAATAAATGGCATGTTCCAAGACTTTGGAAAGGAAGGAGTGAAGAGATTGCGTTCTGTAGTTATTGACATCTGAGGAGTCCAGCGAGGGTTTCTACAGAACAGGACCGTGCTGGACTGTCCTGTTCTGTGTTGCCCATTGCTTTAATGCTGTTGCTCTTAAACATTTTCACTATCAGTAAGACCTTAAATAACCTGAAGTTTAAGACCTTAAATTTGATAGTGTTTCTGGATGCTGGTCTCCTCAGACAGTGCAAAGCTGAAAGTCTCTGATCTTTTCAGTATGAATCTACTGCCAGTTTCTGCAGGATGTTGTGACTGATTTTATTCACCTGTAGTGGGCGTGGCTGAAGAGTGTAATGAACCAAACGATCAGTAACGAATGCTTTATGATCATAAACAGTTGAAACAGTATTGAATGTAATTTGGATCTGAATAAAGTGGAATTTATTCATAATCTTGTCATGAAGTTCACAGTCTGAGTGTTTGCTGGGACATTGTGTTTTTTAAAAACCAGTGTGTCTGTGAAAGTCTGATGAGTCTCAGTCTGCTTTTTTTCTTTTCCTCTTGTCCGACTGTACGCAAGATCAGAGTGGTGCTCTTCAGTTTGAGTGTGTTGGTAGGTGTCTATTTTATTGTGTTCCTCCTCCAAGCTCCACATCACTGAGGGTGGAATCCTTCATCACAGTAACTCAGCCCAGGGGCCCCGTTAGGGGATGTTGGGAGAACCCCGAATGTTTTAGGAGCATCCCCGGATTTCAAAAATAAAAGGAAGATCCGATCGTCTTTAATTCCAACCATGCATGAAATCATATACCCCCCACCCCACCCCACCCCGATCCCTCAAATATTTTAAGAACCTAACAGTGCCTCTGGTTCAGACAAATATCTGTATATGACAACCTAAAGACGATCAAACCTGCCAGTTCATCTCACTGGAAGAGTCTTTCAGTTCTTGTCATGAAGGAGAGAAAAATAATAAAGTTTAGTGAAACAGCCAGAAAGTCCCACTAGAGCGAATGGGACTTGGGTAGACCCTCACTGTGGGTGGACCCTGAAAGTAGTTGGTAAATAAAGTGGCCTTACACAACCACAGGAAATAATGAAGGAACCCTAAAACTTTATTACAGCCACTCATGGGTGGGTAGATCTACAGTAGTCCATCTCGATCATATCAAGGCAGTACGCTATAAACACACAAACCTGTAGAGTTAGCAGTTACAGCCCACGTTAACATGTTCCACCTCAGTAACAGTTCTGTTCATTTCTCCACTCTCAGAGGGAAGATTTTAGTGTAAGCTCTGTACTACAGGGAGTCCACAGTGGTGTCAGATTTACTTCACACCTAATTTACAGAGCAGAAATAACGTTCGGCTTACTTCAACACGAATTTCTGCAGCCAGATTAATTCACGTCCCTTTACTAAAGCATTCCAGTTCCTCTGCTGGATGGAAACATGGCTGATCTGTTTCCTCCTTCTGGATTTGTATTACAGTGTCGTTTGCTCTGTTATGTGTTCACTGTTATTAACCATAAATACAATACACTGTGTGTGTGTGTGTGTGTGTCTGTGTGTTTACCCTCACTGGCTGCTCTGGTGTGTTTGTGTTCTGTTTGTAGGGTCACTACTTGTTATCGCTGTAGATTTTGGCACATCATTCAGTGGATACTGCTTCCAGTATAGAGAGGGAGAACAGATTCGAAGCCCTAGATGGGGGTTAGAGTTCGGCTATGATACCCTAAAAACACCGACCTGCATTCTGTTTGATGAAGGTGGAATTTTTATAGAGTTTGGGTACGATGCTGTGATGAGATACACCAGACAGACACCAAGAAGTGTAGCACAGAAACTGTACTACTTTGAGAACTTAAACGAGCTGTATGACCAGATAACTTTCAATCATTCATCAGTACTGAGAGTGAACTGAGAGTTATATCCAATAATAAAAGTAATTACAGTGAAACTTTATTTTGACAGATGTTGCACAGAGACCTGAAGATAAAAGCCAGAAATGGTAAAAAGATGAGAGCAATGAAAGTGTTCTCTGAGAGCCTAAAATACATGAAAGATCATGCCCTGAAGATGGTTGGAGAACACACAGGTTGAAGGAAGTTCTCAGCCTCTGATGCTACATGGGTTTTGACAGTTCCAGCTTATTGGAGCTCTGCTGCTAAACAGTTCATGAGAGAAGCCGCAGTAGAGGTGAGTGAGATGACACAGCTGCGATCTGCTCTTCATATCGGTACTTCACCAAATTTCAGTCCTATTAAATGAAAGAGGTCTAGGTAATGTTTATTGAGATTTAGCTCCAGATTTTTATGAACACACCTCTTCATGTGTTTAGATTGGCTGTAGATCTGGATATTTATTATAATATCTTTGTGTTTATACTGAACTGGATAATCTCATCCTGTAAGATAAAGTAATTCTTTGTGTTTAAACTGGTCTTCATGATCCGTATCCTAAAACACTGATTGTAGATTTGGATTTAAAATTATTATATGTTTAGTCTAAACTGAAAAATCTGATCCAGACTTACTGTAGACCTGGATTTGTATTTTATGTACCTTTTATATGTTTTCAGTCATGTCTGGTCATTTGATTTTGAAAGACTGTCTGTCAATCTGGCTTTAAATAAAAAATATCTTTTTGTGTTTTGTCTATTCCTTGGAATCTGAACAACTGATTGTAGGTCTGTTTAAAAAAATTAAAAATGTCTTAAGTTGTTTAGGTGGGTCTAGAGAATTTTATCCCGTAAGACTGTCTGTAGATCTGTATCTAAATTAAACACATCAGACTGCTCTGGAGAGTCTAATCCTGAAAGACTGACCATAGCTCTGGATTTTTATTAGATGTATGCTCATGTGTTTATACTCTTCTAGAGAATCTGAACCCAAAAGACTGACAGCAGATTTGCTTTTAAATTATAAATATCGTTACGGATTTAGGACGGCCTGGAGAATCTGATCCGGAGAAACTGATCATTGATCTGGATTTAAATGATATGCATGTTTACACACACATCCCTGGCACATTCCACACTGAGCCCCACCCCACCTCGGATTTTCCGATCACGTGACCATCAAGTGCGTCCCAACCTACAGACGTGCCAAGCCCGTCCAAAAGCAGACAAAGATCTGACCCCCAGAGCGCTATCTCTGCTCTTCAGGACTGTTTTGAGCACACTGACTGGGACATGTTCAGGAAAACTGCAACCTACAGCAGCTCTACCGACCTAGAGGAGTACACAACATCGGTCACTGGCTACATCGATGATGTAGTCTCCAAGAACATCACATGCTCCAACCAGAAGTCATTGATGACTGCAAATCAGGTGACAAGGCTGCCCTGAGAACAACAAGGGCCAACCTGTCCAGGGCCATTAGAGCAGCAAAGCGCGCCCACGCCCAGAAAATCCACAGCCACGTCAAAGACACTGGGGATGTATGGCGCATGTGGGATCCAGACCATCACCAACTTCAGGGCATCTCCACCTGCCTGTTATAATGAGGCCTCCTTTCCAGATGTGCTGAACAAATTCTACGCATGGTTTGAAGCCCAAAATAACATGGCAGTGAGGAAGTCCATCCCACCTCCCAACGACCAGGTGCTCTGTCTGACTGTGGCAGACGTGAGGGAAAGCTCTGCTTAGAGTTAACCCACGGAAAGATGCTGGACCAGACAACATTCCTGGTTGTGTGCTCGGAGGATGTGCAGAACAGCTGGCAGATGTCCTCAGAAGCATCTTCAACATCTCTCTGAGCACTACTGTCATCCCAACATGCTTCAAAACCACCACCATCATCCTCATGCCAAAGAAGCCGCCAGTGTCCTGCCTCAATGACTATCATCCCATGGCTCTCACATCCATCATCATGAAGTGCTTCGAGAGGCTCGTCATGAGGCACATCAAGTCACAACTGCTACCCTCACTGGACCCACTGCAGTTTGCATACCGTCCAAACCGCTCTACAGATGATGCCATCAACACCACCCTTCACCTGGCCCTCACTCACCTGGACAAAAAGGATGAAACAAAAAAGATAGTTGTTGACTTCAGGAGGGCGCAACATGATCACTCCCCGCTGAGCATTGGCGGCTCCTTGGTGGAGATCGTCCGGAGCTCCAAGTTCCTTGGTGATCACATCACAGAGAACCTCACGGTGACCCTCAACACCAGCTCCATCACCAAGAAAGCCCAGCAGCATCTCTACTTCTTGCAGAGACTGAGTATTCCTTCCACCCCCAATCCTCACCATGTTCTACAGAGGGATCATAGAGAGCATCCTCTGTAACTGCATCAAGCCCGGTATGGGAATTGCAACATTTCAGACCGCAAGACCCTACAGAGGATTGTGAGAACAGCTGAGAAGATCATCGGGGTCTCTCTCCCCTCTGCCCCAGACAATTACATCACACACTGCATCCGCAAAGCCACCGGCATTGTGGACGACCCCACTCAACCCTCACACACTCTCTTCTACCCCACTCACCCCTCACACACTCTCCTTCCCCTCACACACACCTCACACACCCCTCACACACTTTCTTTACCCTCCTCTCATTTGGAAAAAGGTTCTGTAGCATACAGGCCTCCACTGCCAGAATGGGGAACAGTTTCTTCCCTCAGGCCATTAGACTCCTCAACCGGAACTGAGGCATAATACACACACACAAGTTCTGCTCTTCTGTAGCCCCATGGTTCTGGAGGAACATTGTTTCGTTTTTGCTATGTACTGTGTGTATATGGTAGAAATTACAATAAAAACCTACTTGACTACTTGACTTGACTTGATGTGTTTATACTGGTCTAGAGAATCTGATACTGAAAGAATGACTATTGATATGTATATATATTAAAACATATTTGTGTTTATACAGATCTGGATATTTGGATCCTGAAAGACTTGCTATAGAGCTGTTTTTCTATATTTTGTACCTTCATTTTTTAGTGTTGTCTATAGAATCTGATTCTGAAAGACTGCATGTAGATCTGGCTCTAAATTAAAATTATGTTTTGTATAGTCTTCAGAATCTGACCTTGAGCAACTGACTTTAGGTCTATTTTAAAAATTAAACATTTCTTATGTGTTTAGACTCTGATCCTGTTAGATTAACTGTATATCTGTACATCTTTATGTATTTAGACTGGGGGATCTCCTTCTAAAACAATGACTGTAGATCAGGATACTTATAAAAATTTTCTTTATGTTTTTATTTTGGACTGGAGAATCTTATCTGGAAAGACTGATATTAGATCTGGACACTACACATATCTTTGTGATTACACTGGTCTGAATTATATGATCCTAAAAGACTGACTGAAAATTTTAATTTAAATTAAACATAGGTTTGTAATCTGATCCTAAATAACTGAATTTGGCTCTAGATTTATATTAAACACATCTTTTTAGGGTGGTCTGGAGAATATGATCCTAAAAACCTGGCCTATACTTAAAATATATTATATATTTATAAAATATATTTAAAATATTTATTTTCATGTGTGTGGAATGGTCAAGAAAATCTGGTTCTGAAAGACTGTAGATCTGGATTTATATGAAACATTTCTTTGTGTTTAAGCTGGTCTGGAGAATCTGATTCTGAAAAGCTTGACTGTAGATCTGGATTTATAATAAACATTTCTTCTGTGTTTAGACTGGTCTGGAGAATCTGATTCTGAAAGATTGACTGTAGATCTGGATTTATTTTAAACATTTCTTTGTGTTTAGGCTGGTCTTGTGACTGATCCTGAAAAACCAATCATAGTTCTGGAACCAGAAGCTGCATCTGTGTGGTGTAAAGAGCTTCAGAGAGAAGAATTTATTAAAGGAAGTCTTGAAGAAGCTCCAGGGATCCAGTACATGGTGGTGAATTGTGGATGTAGGAAGATACACTTTTCACATGTCTCTTTCATGTTTTTGCACATAAAAATCTGTGTTTTATCTGCTGTTCAAACGGTGTAAATGGACATGTCAATTAATTCAGTATAATAATAATAATAAATAGTATTATTATTTTAATTAATAAAATCTGTGCTGCACATTTCATTGCTGTGAAAAAGAAAAATCTGAACAAACAATCTTTAGGAAAACAACCACAAATGCTTGTTTTTATTTTTCTTGTTTCAAAATAAATTTTAGATTTTTTTCAGGCAGAACCATCAATATAACAGTACATGAGGTGCTGGCAGGAGGTCATCTGAAGGAACTGCACAAGGTGTCAGGAAACAACATGGGTGGGGACAGAGTGGATGAGAACTTCAGATCATTCCTCAGAGAGATCTTCTCTGATAGAGTGTTTGATGAATTTGAGGAAAATCACACCAGTGACCTGCAGAAGTTAATGTATGATTTTTCTCTCTGTAAGCGTTTTACTAAAAATGTGGTTCCGTGCCCAAACAGTTTAGAGAGGATAGCAGAGAGAAAATCAGATATGGAAGATTACTTTAGGGGAGTCAGTGCTGACTGGAACAGTGGATCAATAATACTGTCAGGAGAAAAGACTTCCCTGCATGACGACAGTCTCAGAACCATGGAAATGAACATCAGAGACCTCCTGAAAAACCCCAGCTTGAAGATCAGCTACATCTTCTTAGTGGGAGACTTTTCCCTGAGTCGATATGTGCAGAAGTTAGTCAGGGAGAAGTTTGGGTCAGAGTATAAAGTGCTTTGCCCTGTAGATGCTCAGCTGGCCATTGTGACATTGTGAAAGGAGTTGTTCAATTTGGCAGGAAATCAAATGTGGTGGAATCACGGATCAGTCTTCACATTTTTTTATTTAGTGTGAAAAATGGTCTTGAGTTCAAACACAGGGGCCAACTGGTGAGTAAGGACAGAGAGGCTTACTGTGATGACTGCTTTTACACCCTGGTGACGAAGGATGAGTTAATCCATTTTGATGAACTCAGGGGTTTTACGTTTAGTCCAGTAGAAAGGGACCAAACAATTGATTTATACCGCACTGCCAGTAAATCTCCTAAATCTGTATACGAGTGGGAATGGAGAAGATTGGGTCTTTCTCAGATTCAATGCCAAATGTCCTGAAGGGCAGGAATCGGTTGGTCAGACTCGATTTCATGTTTGGTTTCACTGAGATGCAGATAACAGCCACAGATGTTGAATCTGGTAAAACCAGTTCAGTCTCACTGGACTTCATGGCCAAGTAATGTGTTAAAAAATTTGACTGCTACATAATTCCATTAGTTCTCTCTGGTGTGTTATTTCACAAAGTTCCTTTTTTGGAGAAACAGAAAATAAAGTCAGTAAAATGTATTTTTAACCCTCTTCCTAACTATTTCTGTATTTAATTATCTTGTGTTTTCAACTTCTTGGTGAATTAAATTGTATAACTTTATAAGTGACACAAATTATTAAAATAAATGAAGAGATTATGTTAAATTACACATTTGATCCTTTTTCTTTTTTTTGTTCTGAACTGAAACCTTTCTGTATTTTAAAAGATAATACTGTACCTGTTGAATTAACAGAAAAGCCAGTTAACATATGGGGGAATATTACAGAATTCAAGATATTTTGTTAACACTTGCAAAGCAGTGTACATGTAATCTGATAATCTGATGGAAAAATATATACAATGACTATGTGCAATGTCAAGCAGAATAAAGCAGCATAAGGAATGGTATGAAGCACACCTCCACTGGATTCTGGAGTGAAGTCCATAAAAACATAGTTTGATGAGTTTAATGTGCATGAACATCAGTGGTCTGGAAAGAGCCCTGACCTCAACCCAAATGAAGATCTTTGGAATAAAATGGAGGCTGGGCTTTTCAAACAACCGTGCCTGACCTCATAAACTGAGTCGGTACAAATTTCCACAGACTGCAATATTATGTGGAAAGCCTTCTCAGGAGACTGAGGGACTTGATTTTAATACAAAATATCTTAGTCCAAACAGTGTAAATTAAAACAAAAATTGGACCAAAAATCTAACCATTTGGGACACCATTAGTCATGGGGAGAAGCTCAGATTTACAGCTCACACATCCTCTGCCATTACATGTAGCACTGACATCAAACCTGATGAAGACAATAGAGAGGCATGGTTATCTCTGGAGACAGGGGGGCACTGGACCCTTTTTCCTACTTACACCTGGAGATAGCAGTGAGGACTGTGAGAGGGATGTGTTCCATTGCCTGTTCAGGGGCAAGCTGAAATGGTGCTGTAGACTCTTTTCAGGTATGTCTCTGAGTCATTTACAAATGTTTTCAGATGCTGCTGCTGTTGAAAGGTGTAATAATGAGGGCAGGGAGTAGAAATAGAACTTTATGTACTTGTGCCAGTGCAGCCATCTCCAGCTAAAGGTCAAGAAGAGAAAAGGGCTTGTACTGGTTTTCCAGAAGTCGTACAATTCTGCCCATGTGTCTTTCTTTCATAGTGAGAACACTGAAGTAGTTAACAATTACAAGTACCAAGGTGTTTATCTGTGTGACAATTTGGGATGAAGTGAAAGTGAACTGTCCAAAAAGTTTATGAAGCCAAAAGTTTCTTCCTGAGAAGACAGGAAGGTTCTTGTGATCACTCCCTAAAGATTTATA
>JBBJLS010083564.1:0-24237 GCA_037577275.1 Bryconaethiops microstoma
CTGGACTGCAGCTGCGTCAAAGGGCAGCAGCCAATCAGCAGCAAGGAGAAATAAATAGTGTTCTCGGATTGGCTACTGTCAAACCCATACAACCTTTAATTTGCAGCGCCATGTACGATTCAGATCCCTCCATTTTGCTGCCCAAACAGACTGGAGTGAAACTCCTAAAATCACAACAGATAATTTGGTAAATGCACCAGTTATTCATTTTTATTCTTATTTTATAGAAAGATGAGAACGGACATGAGTAAATATTTCAGTTAGAGATGCTTACGTTTAAGAACAGCAACTTTTTCAATTCTGTCCAGGTAGAACATGTTCAGATGAGGCAGTAAGTCTTTGAGAAGTGAGGCTGGCAGATCTAGATGAATAATAAAAGTGAGGTTTTAGAGAACATTCAAGATATAAAATCTATCACAATTTTATGGAGACAAAAGAAATGAAAATGTAAAACCAAAATAAACACAACTAAAAAACATTTTAAATTGTGATATGCAAAATACACACGCACACACCAATCAGCCATTACATTAAGACCACACGTCCAGTATATTAAGGAATGGACCGAGCAAGACCTCTGAAGAGGTGCTGAAGTTTCTGGCATCAAACTGTTACCAGCAGACTAGTTTTTCCAGCAGTTCATTTGTTGCCCCATCTATTTACAGGTGTCACTGTAATATTGTTATAGCTGGTCAGTGTGTGTGTGTGTCTGTGTGTGTGTGTGTGTGTATATATATATATATAAAGCTCTGGAAAAAAATAAGAGACCACTGCAAAAATGATGTTTCACGATCTTTCATGAAAAATGATGATCTTTTAAAGTTGCAAGTATTGAACTGAACAGCTTTGACTGAACAGCTCTGCTGACAATATTTCTCCTAATTTGCAAATAAAAAAAACATTGTTCTTTAAACATCATTACAAAGGAAATGTTTATAGAATCTGAATAATTTAAAGAAAACAAATCTCTTGTTCACTCAAACAAAATGGAAATCACCTTTGACAAACTTCTAGTAGTATTTTACCATCCAACTGGTCTCATTGGGAGAGGAGAGTGTTGATTACAGCAGTGTTTTTATACTTTTCCTCATTAAATAAGATCTGATTCAGGTGATCAGTAATCAGTACCTCAAAACAGAATGAGGTGCTTGTGTAGGAATTTAACAGACACTGGCATGGAATGGCTGTCAGACTCATAGAGATGCGGATTTAAAAATAAATTGCAGCGGTCTCTTATTTTTCCGGAGTCGAGGAACAAAACTATTGACATTTAAAACCGTTTACAAGTCCTCTGTCTATTACTGACTGTCTTTCGTGGAAACTACGGAACACTAACAAGGAAAGGCTTCGTTTCTTAATGTCAGATTCTGCACGTACGGTAATTGTGTTATTTCGTTAATATTTCAGAATATATCAACTTTTACGTGCGTTCAAGTAGTTCATTGTTTATTTCACACAATACAAAACAATAAAACGGTTACTATGTTGCAGAATAAAGGGTATAATATATAACTAGTGCTGTGAAAGTACAAAAAAAAAAAAGCAAGCAAGCAAGTAAATAAGAAAGTAAGTACAAAAACACACAAATAAATAAGTAAGCAATTTAGTTAGTAAGTATGTAAGTAAATAAATAAATCCTCGTGGAAAATTATGAGGGAACTCCCAGTGCAGTGCATGATCTTACCACCGACTTGTTTCTCCAGCAGCTCCATGTTCTGGGCCACTGTCCTGATGGACAGAGAAACCAGAGTGGCCGTCATACTTTTGCCTAACAACAACTGTGTCCAGGTCCTCCTGTGTATGGCACAAATTACACAGTCCCTGATAAAACTCTACACTTTGTGCTCATCTAACACAAACACCAAACCCTCTCCACTTCATCTGTACACCTCCACCCTGCAGGAAGATCTGTTAGCTCTCCACAACCAGGACTGGCAATAAAGATTTCAAAATAAAAGCTTTAACTTCAGACGCTTCTGAAATACACTATGTGGACAAAAGTATTGGGACAAAACTAGTTTTCATGGCTTGGGCTAGACTCCTTACTTCCAGTAAAAGACGATGCTTCAGCATACCAATAAATTTGGAACAACGCCACGCTTCCAACTTTGTGGACACA
Organism: Bryconaethiops microstoma; assembly: GCA_037577275.1. NCBI lineage: Eukaryota > Metazoa > Chordata > Actinopteri > Characiformes > Alestidae > Bryconaethiops > Bryconaethiops microstoma. Next base: position 2,120 of record JBBJLS010083564.1, read on the forward strand.
GTTTGAGGAAGAACCTTTTCTATCACTACGAAACACAATGTACTTAAAATGTGCTTAACCCTCCCTTAATTTACCTGTGAAAATACACCAACCTCCTTAATTAAGTGGCCGTTAATTTGTGAAACCGACTCCTTATTTTGACCTTAGAATTAGATTTAAGACGTGAGTGTGAAACCCCATAATCTTAAATTTAAGGCGTTAATTCAGGAGGTTCTAGGGGCACATTTGAAAAAGGTAAGCGGAAAATTCAGTAGCTTTACCCCTTAATCAGCTTTAATCTGTGCACTTTTTCCCGTATAGTGTATTGAGTTACGAGTGTCAATTACCAGTAAATAGTCCAGAGCAGGGGTGTCCAACTCCAGTCCTGGAGGGCTGTGATCCAGCATGTTTTGGTGGTTTCTCTGCTCAGAAACACCTGGTTCACCTTGAAAGTTAATTGTCAGGTTTAGTGAATGTGTTTTGAGGAGAACCACCAGCAAACTGTGATGGACACCCTGGTCTAGAGCTAAATCTTTTAAAACCTAAATCTGTACACAAAAATGACTACATATGATCTATATCAAATATGTGAGTTAGCGTAGTGAATACAGGACAGTTCAACTCATCAGTATTAAAACAAAATCTAATTACATTTTCAAACTTCACATTAGAATTTAAGTCTTCAGACCACGCAAACATCACTGCACATGCGAAAACTTACGAAAAACGTTGAAATTCCATGCATAAAACAAATCTCATTTAGGTTAACGGGCTTATTGCTATTTGGAAAAATGAAGTAGCCTACATTCCCTAATGAAACTGTCCTCAAAATGATATATTAGCCTGAACCCAGCATTTTCCCCCTATTTTTTCCCCTTCCACCAGCTGTCCAAGACTTTATATTGTGAATGGCCATTCACATTGGTCAACATCAAAAATTATATACTCATTTTTATATTAGAGATGTACACAACATTTTATTCACAATTTTATTCACAATTCCTCAACATAAACAGACTGGACAAGCTTTTGTCTACAGAAGGGTGGCTGAACTGAAGATACTGTCAATCACGTCACTGTCTTTAAATAACATTGAAGCTTTGCTGGCAGGACATCCATCTAGGGTTAATTTATAAACACTTGATGGGCTTCATTTGACTGCATGAAAGACCTTGTGGGCCACCTAGAAAAATGAAGAGAGTGATAAACACTTAGTGATCATACTGTTGAGTGCTTAACTGTTTCTCAAATCAGATGCCCAGCTACTTCACAAGTGATGACAGTGAAGGACATCTAATTTAATGAACGTGTCAAATAAAACCCGCCATCACTGAATCTTAGAAATACAAAGACGAACAATTAAAAATGAGCTCCAACCACAGACTTGGGCCTTGTGCAAATTTATCTTTATAAGGAAGAACAGTCTGGTCAGAGGAGGCTTGTCACAAAATAAATAAATAAATAAATAGGTTTGGTTAAATCGAACAAACCTCAAACTACAAAGGGAAAAGTTAACAGAATTACAAATAGATGTTATTTGGGGCCTTTAAATAAATAAATAAATAAAAATCACCTATAACGAATAGCCGTGACTTCTATAATAACTGAAATTAAGCTGATCCCTCTTTAGGATCACCCAGTGTAGCTCATCTTCCAAACATGTCCTCCTCTCACTGATTTAAACAGAAGAAATCTAGGGTGGAGTAGATGATAGCAGTTTAACTGGGAAATTACCAAACACACAGAAAAACTGCTCAGAACATGTAATGCCCAGAACATCTAACCCTTCACAAGGTTTGACTGACATCCATGGATGAAAAAAAAAAAGTTCCTGCTCACTTTGCTCTAATAGAATGCATACAGAGGACAAATGTTGATCATTGCCATAATGCTGAGAAGTTAATGAGACTATGGATGATTTGCAAAAGCTAGCTTCAAATTCATGATAACTTGATTTAAACCACACGAGAGAGGCTTCTGATGCAACACTGCATGAATTGGGGCTATGATCCTATAATTACTGTGATTCAACTGAAGTTTACAAGCACAAAGAATGGGTAACCCATACAAATCTGACCTTGACTCTGGGGATGCATAAAAATGACTAACTGATTAATGTAAAAAAAAAAAAAAAAATTAGATTTATATAGAATTGAACACAATTACACACCAATAAATAGTCGTGCTATGGTGGTGCAGAATGAAAACATTTCAACACACTAGGATTTAAGCTCTAATTAAGGATTTAAAAACTCATCATTCTAGGTTCATCCACAATGAATTGGTCATTTTCTATTACTGTTACCAGTCCAGAAAATTCATATCTAATTTAATGGACTACAGTGCTGTGCTTTGGCACAATGCCCCTCTCTCCCATTACGGCCAAGCTGAGAACGGTGGCATACGTACACAGTGGTCACGTGCATGCAGGAAATCAAAAAGCTCCTCAGTGCAGTCTTCTATAGTTTCAGACCGTGAGCCCACTCTGGTTTCACAAGCCTCCAGCCTTTCCCGTGCATGGACACAGTGCTCTATCTGTTCACATTTCTCTCTGATTGACTCCAAGGGATCCTAAAACACACAGACGTATAATACATTGCACAATCACACATTGGGGTCACATTTCTAATATACTGGAAGATCAATCCTAACCACAATATGTAAGAACATAAACATAGTGCTAATATCATGACAATATATCCCTTATATAATCCTAATCAATATCATCTTATAACTGGATCTCAAGGCCCCAGGACTGGTCAGTGTTAGACCAACAGTTTGGTATTTTTCTATCTCCTTTAGTTTTGTGCTGGACAGATCCCCTCCAGGCCTGGAACTGGATATCCCTCTAGTATGAACAGTCTAAAGAGCAAAATTACATGTTTAACCAACATACCACCATTTCTTCCTCCTCTTCTTCTTCTTCCTCCTCCTAGATTAAATGTTTAGATAAAATTAGAAACCGAATAAGATCAAGATATCAGCTTCTAAGAGTTTAAAACTAATCATTCATACCATTTATGCCCTGCATAAGATTTATTTAACAATACACTATATGGACAAAAGTATATGGACGTTTATGTGGGAAATTTGTGCCCGTTCATTCTGTAGAGCGTTTGTGAGGTCAGGCACTGACGCTGGACGAGAAGGCCTGGCTCACAATCTCAGTTTCAGTTCATCGCAAAGGTGTTGGATAGGCTTGAGGTCAGGGCTCTGTGTGGGCCAGTCAAGTTCTTCTACACCAAGTTCTTCTTTGTGCACTGGGGCACAGTCATGTCGGAATAGAAAAGGGCTAGGGCGCTGGCCCTGCAATCAGAGGATTGGGGTTCAAATTCCAACTGCTTGTGTCACGGCTGAGGTACCGTCCCACACACTGCTCCCCGGGCACCTCTTTGCTTCACTTGGTGAATGGGTTAAATGCAGAGAAATCATTCCACTGTGTGTTGTACTTGTATGACTATGCATGTGATAAATAAAGAATCTTCTTCTAAAAGTTGTCCAAAATGTCTTGGTATGCTGAAGCATTAAGTTGAAGCCCTTCAGTAAGAGGCCACCTGAATTTAAAAAAAAAGTGTCCCAATGCTTTTGTCCTTATATTGTAGCAACATAGTTTCACATACACAAATCTGTTCAAATTAACTAAATTATAGTATAATTTGATTATATCCATATTACATAAACGTATATTTAGATCTGGTGCAATTTCTTAACAGAAGAGAATGACTTTCAGGCTGAGTTTATTACTGCACAGGACACATACACAGTACAAAACACACACAGTTCTTAGGTAATGATATAGTAAATGCTGTAGACTACAATAAAGCCTTTTTGTAAAGCCATGAAGGATTTTTGGGAGTTTGAATGCAGCTGATTGTAGGGTAAAGCTCAGACCCAGCGAGGATTTAATACTACACGAGGCCTCTTAATAACAAGTAGAGATGCAGTAACTCATCTTAACATAAAGAGCGTTCATTCTGCTGTCTGAGAGATAAATATTAGCTTTTACCTCGTCTGGGTCTCCGTTTAGGATCATTTTCTCCTCGAACACCATGATTTCAGATGGTTTGTCCAGCAGCAGGCCCAGACCAGTAGAGGACAATGTGACACCGACCGGAAGGAGAAGCAGGACACAAAACTCTCAGAGACCGCAGTGCAGCTCAGAAGCGACAGGGGGCGCCAAAGAGACAGAAAAATGAATGGGTGTCACTTAACACAACACTTTCTGTAACAAAATCGTACACGAGTTACATTTTTTACATTACGGATAATTTCTAGTAGATTCTTAAACTATTCATTTTATAGTAATTTAATCATAAACGCTAATTGTTCTATAAACTGCATGTGTCATAAAAGTCTCCCCTCCAGTTTCGCTATAGACACCTACACATATTATGGCCAAAAGTATTGGGACCCTCTTAATTCAGGGTTTGGGCTAAGCCCCTTTTTCTTCCAGTGAAGAGGTACACTCAATGCTTCAGCATTCCAAGACATTTTGGACACCATGCTTGTAAATTTGTGGACACAGTTTGGGAAAGACCCATTTTCTATTCCAGCGTGACTGTAACTCAGTGCACAAAGAGACGCCCATAAAATCGTGGTTGGATCAGTGTGGAAGAACTTGACTGACCCGTACAGAGCCCTGACCTCAACCCCATCCAACAGCTTTGGGTTGAACTGGAACGGAGATTGCGAGTCAGGCCTTCTCATCCAGCCGGACCTCTTAAGTGCTCTGCAGAATGAATGGGCACAAATTCCCAAAGAAACAATACAAAATCTTGGTGTAATGGCCAGCCGTCCCAATACTTGTGTCCATATAGTAAACATCCTACTACTTTCTGTGCGTGGTCAGTTTAGAGAGACTGTTTGCATGCTGTTGTCATTTTGGAGGATATTTACCCAGCTGAATATTTCTTAAATTAAAAATTCTCTCAAAACAGGACCACTTAAGCCCAAACGCCCCCTTTTATGTGCTTCTATAGGGCAGGACTGGCTTGTGTCGTGTGACTCAGCTAACTTGGTTCACTTTGTCCCTCCACTTTTAGGAAGCTGGGTCACTTTTTACTGGATTCTGTCATCATGACAACCATGTCTGCAGTCTCTAGGACGAGTTAAAATCGGGGCTTTCGGAACAAAACCATTCTATGACCCAATCTGCACCAGAACTCGAACCCAAACCCACCCATCTACTAATTCGGTTGCTCACCTCAGTATAAACATAGTGCTCTATTGCCCGCGCATGCGCAGTAAAATCAACCCTTTAAGTATCAGCGACGGAGGAGGTAGATGGTTGGGTTTGTTGGAAATAAGACAAAAACTTCAATACACAATCAATGCAGGACTGGTGGCGGTCCATCTGGAAGACGGATCATATTACTTACACACTTATCACCGCCCTCTTGTGATCTTGAAGCTGGGAGGAACGTTTGAATCTTTTTCATTTTTTTTCGAATTGACAGAGGAGAGTGTCAGGTATGGATGGCAAATGGGCTCCGGTCGTGACTGCTCTGGTCTGTGGGACCGGAGCCATCGTGCTGCTCCTGAAGTGGCTGGAACACCAAAAGATCCAGAAGATGATCAAACGTGTGAGGGACAGGAGAGAGTCAGAGCTCAGCCAGGCACAGAGAGCCGTGCAGGACTTCAAGGAAATGGTAAACACACTCACTCTGAACGTACACATGTTCCCCATACACCTGAACGTTCATAAAGTGTCAATTTGGCACAGCACACAGGGTGAACAGTGTGAACATCTTTGTCTACATTTAACCCACTCACCAAGTGGGCAGCCAGGAAACACAGCTTCCGGGGAGCAGTGTGTGGGGATGGTACCTTTCGCAAGGGTACTTCAGTGGTGCCACTAACAATCCTTGGATTCGAACCTACCACCTTCTGATCACAGGGGCAACTCCCTAACCACCTGGTCACCAGCTGTCCCCAAGCTTTTTACAAGCTTTTGCTTCCACTTTTTGGTGAAAAAATATACTTTTTCGTATTAAAGACACATTTAATGACACCACTGAAAAGAAACCGCTCACACTTGAAAATGAGAGCAAGCCTAAGAAAAGAGATTATCAGAGCGTACGGTTTCAGTAGACGATGTAAGTGAGCTTCTGTGTGCTGTTCTGTTGCTGTTCAGCAGTTTGCTTATTCTTGTTTTTGTATAGTGTCTCAACAAATGTTATGCTTAACCTGTTTTCCTAACCAGTCGTCCAGGTTTGGTCACTCCTTTACGATGACAAAATGGGCAAATTACAATTAGCCAGGTCCAAAGCTGTACACCACTGCATCAAATAAATAGTATGCAAAATCGTGTTTGTTGCTGTCTATCTCTGTTCTTCATTTTTGCACACAACTCTCTGATGCTAGACATACAGTATCTGTTAGAATACTGTATTCATCCAAACTTGTACTGTAGCTATATCTGTAGTCCTTTGTTCTAAATGTTGTCTTGTCCTGTTGTTTTGTTGCTCTTGTGTTTTTTTTCTTGCATTTTTTCCCCCATTCTGTCTGCAGTTGTGGGGTTGTGGTGTTCTTGTTTTGCACAATAGTCCTGAAGGCACGTTGTTTAGTTTCACTGTGTGCTATGTGTGTATATGGTTAAAATGACAAAAAAACCTACTTCAATGAACACAACAATGTGAAATTCTTCTCTGCTTTTAACCCATTCCCAAAATGAAGGGGTTCTAGGTTACTTTATTGTCATCAGCAGCTGTGTACATGTACAAAGTGAAATGAGAGAGTTTCTCCATGGACCACTTTGCAACATACAATGTTCAACAGTGTGCAGGTTACAATAAAGACAACAGACAGACAATAAAGACAGACAATAAATAGACAACAGACAGACAATAAATAGACAGCAAATGTTGGCATTACGTAAACCTGGAGTGATGAGTATTGCACTGTAGGTCTAATTGCTGCACAGGCGGCAGTTAGCAGCATTCCAGGGACGACAGAACACTACAATAAATAAACAATAACTAGACAATGTAGCAGCGTAACAGTAATGTGAGTGGGATGTGAAACTACCAGAAATTTAAAAATTGCACTATATATACACGTTTTTGCACACGAGCATATGTTGCGCTGGAATCATTTTCTTATTCTATCTTTGTTATTAAAGATGTCATGTCATTCGGATACAGTTTTAGATCAATCTGCCCCCGTCTGATACTGCATAAAGTCTTTGCATAACATAGAATCACAACTGTCTTGGCAGAGTCTCTAATGAGCGGGTCCTTTATCACCTGTTGCATACCTGAAAAGGTGCAGCATGGTCCTGAGTATAACAAGCATGCTCACTTGATCCACATCTGAGATCAGATCAGTGAGGGCTATTGTTGAGAAAGAGCTCAAACCTGTGAGTGACAATTGTGGGTTTACTGTGTCTAATGGTGAGATGAGTTAAACCCAGCAAACAATTCTAAGTAAAAAACACTGAGTTTACTCCTATAAGTACGTGGGATTTCCAGCATCATTTAGTGTAAAATGACCTCTTAAACTGTGGATAGGTAACCAGTGTGGGCGTGTGTGCTGTGGTGATTACAACTCTGTCCAGCCTATTTATTTCTGTAAATCAGTAGACTGCTAAATCATGCTAGGTGTGTGAAAGTTGTGGTGTGAACTGGATGGGTCTCCAGCTTTTACAGACATTTTTTTTTCAAGAGTGTGGAAATGCTCGCTCTGGTTAACCCAGCATTAACACAACATCTAAGTTTCTATGGATGTAACATTATCTACACTAATTGTCGTCAATTTGGTCTTAGTGTAGGTAAATGCAGGTGAATATTTACAAATGATATAAAATGTAATCTCGAGATCAGGCACAGACCTAATTCTTTAAAAAAAAATTTGTTTTTACAGAATCCTGGACTTGACCTGAGTTCCATTGTGGCTCTTTCACTAAGCGAGCTTACTAAGAAGATAAAAGCAGGATCCCTGCAGCCTGATGCTGTGCTCCACGCGTACATGGACAAGGTTCACTTTGCTTACATGTGCCTTTACAGCAGTGTGCAGTTTTTTTTGGTAACACACACAATATCTGGTAGACAGAGGCCTTTTTAGCATTACTTTATATTATCTGTTGTGATTATATCTATTAATTCGACCTATTTTTGCATTTTGAATCCTAGCCCACAGTTATATCCCAAGGAATTATTTTAAAGACATGCCTGTTTGGTAAGGCATAAAAATATGAACCTTGTAATGCAAATGTTCATAATGTTAGCAATTCTTTCTGACAAAGGAAAAAAGGTTATGGTGGAAAAAAGTCCTCTGTGTTTGGCCTAATGTTGTGTTGATTTCTTTATCATGATCAACAGTCTGCAAAGGTTACTATGGGCCACTGTTCTACAGTTTGGCATGTGCATAGGGTTGCAGGCTTAATGGAAATTTTCAGAATTTGAGCCAATTATGGAAATCTTAAGTTTCACATGGCCATGTTAGAAATTGATCAATTGGGCCCATATCTTCATATGGCCATAAAAAACCCTGTATGGTAATACAAGAATGGAAAAATAATAAGTGGGATAAAAAGTACAGACTTTAATATTTTGGAAAAATATTTTGTCAGGGAAAAAAGGTAGAAAGATATGTTCAGTGCTTAATGTTTATGTGTGAACCTGTGGAGAAACATGCCCACTTGCATTGTTCTTTCAATCCACTCCTTTGCATTGAGACCCTGATTCACCTCATGTATGTACATAATGTTTTCTCAACAAATCATGAACCTCAAACAATAAGAACCGTGTAAAGCACATCATCCCCAATGTATAACTTTATATGAAGCAGGTTATATAGCTGACCTTATATAGGGCTGTTTAACCTGATGGTATGGAGACTGAGGCAACTGTGTGAAACAGAACCAGGAATGTTGTAGGGTGACATTATTTCGTAGCTTTTATCTTTTATCTTGTTGCTAGAAAATACGAAACCTGAAACCAAACAAATTTGTGTAACATGATCATTTTAGGAACAGCAAGGAAATTCTGATTCTTAGCATGTTTTACAGAATATATAAATACGCCACAACATTAAGCCTCTAGTCAGAATATGCATCCTAAACCTTAACCCTACTTTGTAGTGCTTGGAGGCAGTTGCTGGGACAAAGGTGGATATGTTAAATATACAGATTTTGTAATGCCCCTCAAGCACATCCATGTCCATAAGACAATGTGGCAAAGTGATTTAAAGTGTTGCTGATCTCCCAGCAAGACAGTTTCAAAGTGAAGTATGATATTGCTGAATTTGCAGCATTCTGTGCTATAGCTCATGGTGCATCTGATGCAAACAGAGGGCTTTTTGTCTGATTAAGAGAATGCACTGCTAGGTGTTCAGTGACACAGCGCAGGCTACATAGGCACTTAGCTGTGTGTTTGTTTAAGTAGTGCGTATGGCTATAAGTATGGGTACAGTGTCAAATTTGGACCTGATTAAAAGTAAAGTGTAAAGCCAAACATGTACTTTAGTAAAAATAAAAAGAATCAGCATTTATACATGGATGTGAAAGCGAAACGTACAATATTTAATAGCTAAAATTAAGACCAAGGATATGACACCAATCTCCTGGCCTTTTATATCTCCTGGCCTTTGAGGTCATTTGTAAGGAAATGACTGATTCTTACAGGATACATTTGTGCAGTTTGCTAAATGGTCCCAGATCTAAACACCAGAGCCCAGACATTTACATCAGCATTAAGACTCCAAGTAAATGGATCCAAACAAACAAACAAAAACTTCCAGTTAAGGATAGATAGAATAACTATAGGCTAGTAAATTAGGTATATTCAATTTACCAAATGCTGACATTGCCATGTGAGAGGTCCATTTAAGACTGATTTTCCTTCTTCTAATTAGGACCGCACCGACAATTATGTTAAGAACAATAGTCCTGTTTTGAGCTTAAAAATAAAGGAACTGTGCTCTATTTTAGCTTTGTCTTTTGTCATTAAAACAAATGGTGCTGTTACCGAGGGAGCTTTGGGTTTGGTGAATTACAGAAAGTCACCGGAAAATCCAAGCATTGCTGATTCATTCTGGATTAAGATCACAGATCCCGTCGGTTATCACTCAAATTACAGCACCTTCCCAGGTAAACCTAATACAGCTTGCACAAGGTTTAGGACTATGTCCAGTTCATGTCCGGAAAATCGTCCCTTATAATATTACATTAAAGTAAATGTTGCAAAAGACCAAAAAAAACCTTTTCACTGTGGGTTTGCAAAAGCTGGGTTTGTACTTAGCCTGCTGTGTACAATGTATCATTGCTGATGATTTGTACATTCTGTAAAAGATGATGAATTGATGTTAGATTCTCGAGAAAGGCTTTGACATTGAGTGCTGTTCCAGTATATTTCCTCTCACTTTGTTTAGGTTTATGCATCATCCTGTACATGTTAAACTGCAGGAAATTAATACAGAAAATGGGCATTATTCTTCATTTTTGCATTTCACCCCCATTTTGCCTTACTATGCTGTACAGTCAATGCGTAATAGCATAACAGTCAAAGATTATATAGAATTATACAAATTTGACACAGATATACAGAATGCATGCCATTCGAATTGATAAAAATAAATAATAAAGCGGTTCACATCTTTACAGCTGACTGCATCCTATTCTACTGATTCTATCTGTTTACATGTCGTTTGTATTACTTACAATACAATAAATAGTGCATATGTAAGCGTTGTCATTTTCACAAGTTCACCATGCTCTATTGATGCCTCAACTTCAGGCCTATAGGTGCCTTTTATCTTTTGCTACATTCACCATTTAATCTCCAATGCGTAATATGTTAGTGTATGACTGGCTTAATTTGATTGATCAGAAATGAGCATGTCACTGCATTTTGGTCTGCAGGCTCTGGAGGTCAACGGGAAACTGAACTGTGGCACAAATGTTCTGATGGAGAGTGTGAAACAATTGGCAGAAATCGGGAGCCACAAAGATGGCCTTCTTTACGGAGTGCCCATCAGCATCAAGGAGAATATTGGCTACAAGGTACTCAGTGAAGGAACATGACTGGTATATGTGTTTGGAGGATAAAATTGAAATAAAGGTGGAAGTTGAACTGCATGTTAGATATGATTGTAATTGATGTTGTTACTACTTCTACTACTAATAATAATATTAATAACAACTGCATGCAGGTCTGTGAGGAAATGCGAATTATGATTGTGTGATTGCTTTAACAGCAGTTTTTGGAGACACCCAAACTTTTTTTTTTTTTGCCCATAAAACCAGGTTGTGTTAAAAAAATAAATTGCAGCGTGGATTCAAACCAGCATCTGTTCTTCATTCAGTGCCTGGCGTCTTACTGCTGAAACGCAGAGAGGCTCTTATAATAATAATAGTAATAATAATGCTGCAAGACGTAGCTATGATGGCCCAATCTCTTTGAGAAACTTTCTACCTTGAAATCAGTGAACTGAGCTACTTTATGGCTGACTTTGTACAAATGAGGGGTACAGAGCTCTCTCACTTTGGGCTTTGGAGCTGTGGAACTCTCCTCTCTGGAGTATTGGAGCTCCATTCCGTAGGGATGAGTTGGAGTGGCGTCTGTGGTCCAGAACTAATCAGCATGAGAACCTGACAGCACCTGTCATAACAACAGGCTGCTTAAATTACTGTGCCTTCAAGATATTCAGGGTATACCGTGCCTTATATATGCAAATTATATCTGTTCTGACTGGCTGCCCTATACTGTTCCTCATTCAGAAAGCTGTCAGGGCTAAAATGTACCCTATAACTTCAGCATGAATGGATTGAGGTCAACTGCTATAGAATGATGGGCATATGTAAAAATGTTAATTTCTTGACATCACAGAAACAAAGAATTCAAGATGGGACATATTTGCAGCTCTTCATTTCAAAAAGTGAAGAAAAATCTGTTTTGCCTGATAAAGATTCTTGTTGTCCCAACACACATGGTGTGTACTGAAGTGTGTGTATATTCCCTTCTGTAATAAGCTTGTGTAAATTGTTCTGTGTTTACCTTGTTTCCATGTTACTTCAGGGCTATGACACTAACTGTGGAGTGTTGTGTAGGGTGGATGAGCCATCCCCTAGGGACAGTGTGATAGTCACTGTTCTGAAGAGACAAGGAGCAATTCCCTTTATCAAAACCAATATTCCACAGACCCTTCTCAAGTAAGAAACTCCAGCTACAATCACACTTTCTAATACACATTCAGATATGCTCAACACAGCCAAGAACTATAAACTGTATACAGGCAAGATTGATGAGAACATGAAAATAACTGCACTGAAAAAAGCAGCGCATTGAAGACAATAATAACTGCATTGAAAATAATTTTTTTACTGCGTGTTAATTATAATGCAATCACAAGTAGCATTAATGTGTTTTTGCATTCCAGTTTTGAATGTAGTAATCCAATCTATGGAACGACTGTGAACCCCTGGAACCTTGAGAAGACGTGCGGCGGCTCTTCAGGAGGGGAGGGTGCTCTGATTGGAGGGGGAGGCTCCATCCTGGGTCTGGGGACTGACATTGGAGGAAGCATTCGCATCCCAGCATCATTCTGTGGCATTTGCGGCTTCAAGCCAACATCTAGCCGGCTCAGGTTTTATGCATGCTTGTTCCTTTTATGCACATATACCTTACGCACAGGAAAGATTATTGTTATAAATAATTTCATTATAAAAGATTAAAGGTGCAGCTCAGTGAAGATTCACACAATTTTCCTGTGCACCAAATGTCACATGATTTCATTTCCAAGCCTTCTGTATGACACTAATGTGCAGTTGTGCAAGCTGCATGCCTAAATCATTACATACTTGACTCACACTGTCCAGCTGTTGGGAAGTCTCAGACACTAGAAGATCTGACTTAAATCACATAGTTAGCTCTGTCTTTAAGCCTGAATTTTCTGTGTTTTCACTTTTGTCTGCACTGTAATGTTGTAATAAATATATATTAAGCATCATTTGTATCCACAAAAGAAATACAGCTCAGATAAAAAGCTATACTTAGTTTTTACCTTTTGTCTGCACTGTTATTTTAATGGATAGATTTGTGAGCCGTGTAAGGGCCACAATATACTTGCTGTTAACTGTCATAAATGTGTGCATAAACATTAGTGACGCAAGCAGGATTGTTGTGATGACCTTTTGTCTTTTTGAAGGATTAAAAGCTATATCCACTAAGGCCAGGGCTGAGCCAAAACATCTCCTACAGGAGTGAAATTGTCTTCTTTAATTACTACCAGACAACTTGCAGTGAGGAGAATTGCCCCTCCTTAATGTCTTCTGGGTTGATGGAATGCAAGAGGATACTCCAAAGCAAGTCTAAAATGAATGGGTTCATAGGAAGCCTTTTTGTAATTCTAAGTAATAAATGAGTAACTGGATTTATTCAGACACATGCACTCGTTTACACATTAAATATTTCAACACTTTTGTGACATAAAAATAAAACGCTGTTCAGCTTTAGCTTGCTAACAGTGATTTCTTTCACCTCTTGGCATGCTTGTAGCTCCACATGGCTGATGCAGAATAAGAGATTTGTATCCTCTGGTGTAACCTCCAGTGCAAAACTAAAACAAGTCAACTTCAGATGGCAAACTACATTTGACTTAAGTGAAAAACTGAACACTAAATGTATATGAATAATGTGGACTTTTTCAGAGCCCTCATTTAATGTCGTATTGGTTAGAATAAGTTGAAATGATGGAAACAGTTGTCAGCAATGCTGATTTTGACCTGTCTTCTTTACATGTAGTATGCGTGGAGTGAATGCTTGCGTTAAAGGAATAAAGACAGGTAAAGTATTAAAATGAGTTCCCTTAGGTGTCTTTCTGGAAATAGTAAAAAAAAAACATTACTGGGCCTTTGGAAAACACAATGTAAAGTATGTATGCTTGATTATAGTTATGTCTGCCGTTGGTCCCATGGCCAGAGATGTGGAGAGTTTGGCTCTGTGTATGAGAGCTTTACTCTGTAAGGACCTGTTCTCTCTGGACCCTACCATTCCACCGATACCCTTCAACCAACAGGTGCTGTACTCTGTATTCTTCAGCATTGCTAACTTGTTAATGGCTCATAATGTTTAACTGCACCTTCTGTCTTTTGAACAGGTGTATGAAAGTTCAGATCTTCTCAGGATCGGTTACTATGAGGACGACGGGTACATGCAACCGTCTCCCTGCATGGCCAGAGCTCTACAAGAGACCAAGAAACATCTGGAACAAGCAGGCCACACGGTATCCATGTTGCACATTGGAGGAAAATGAGCAAAACAACTGTATAAAATGAACATGGATTGTGTGACATTATATGTTCTGGCACAGGTGAACGGTAGCTGCGCAAGCCAGATTGTTCCCAGACTGGTCTGCAGACCTTTTGAAGGATTTAAAGCGATATCCACTAGGGGCAGGGCTGAGCAAAATTATTCCCTGTTGGAGTGAGAACGTCTTCTTTGATTATTACCAGAAAACTGGCAATGAGGAGATATGCCCCTCGTTAATGTATTCTGAGCTGATGGAATGTTAGACGGTTTTTCATTGTGCTGCTTTACTGTGGTGAGTCTGTGATTCAATACAAAATGCGGTCTGGATACAGTCATGGTCAACAGTGACAACAGAGAAGAGAATATATTGCTTTTATGGTGAGAAAATGTCCAGCGGCAACAGAAACAAGAGAACCAGTTGTTAGAAGTGTCACCACCTACATTTCAAAGAAGCTGTGTTACACACAAATACATGCAGTTAAAAATAAGTGCAAAACAAAACAAGTCGACTTCAGACACCAAACATGTCTTGACTGACCAACTACATTTGATGTGAAAAACTGAACACTAAAGGAATAATGTGCACTTTTCTCAGAACCGTCGTTTAATGTCTTATTGGTAAGAATAAGTTGAAATGATGGAAACAGTTCATTCATGATATAAGTAAGCGGAATAGACAGTGAGCAGTTTGCCAGCCAGTCAGCATTAAATAATGCTCATGTCCTACTGCCAAAGCCTGTTTACAGTAAACAAGCACAAAAGTATTCTAGGAAGTTTTAATTTTTCTTCTTTGCGTGCTTGTAACCCTACATGGCTGACGCTAAAATGCTTATTTTTCAACAAGAGTAAGGTATTGGTAGTTAATGTGGTTTCCTCCCACAGTTCAAAGATGTGTGTCAGGCAGATTAGAAATTCTAAATTGCCCCTGGGTGTAACTGTGTGTCTGAATGTGTTTGTCTGTGTGGCTGCCTTGTAATGGACTGGCAACTTGTCCAGGGTGTTTCTCCCCTTTTCCCGCTATGAACACTAGGATAGGCTCCAGCATCTCCCATGAACCTTCTTGAGGATAAACATTTCAGATGTTGGATGGATAGACTTTAATTGGAAGTGTTTTCAGACTCTTTCATATTTGTAGGTGTGCATATGAGGGGGCAGTCTGTGTCTGTAATAATATACCAGGCTCTCCCAATAAAGAACTTAGACCTGTGGTACTGTTCAGTCGTGTAGCATGTACTGATCAAAATACAGCCATGTAATTATTTTTTGTTTGTCTTCCTCCCTGCTGTAGCTGGTTCCATTCAAGCCCCCCGAAATCTTTAAAGCCATGCATGATTATATTACACGAGGTGCTTTTGCTGACGGAGGGGCCACTCTTCTTAGCCAGCTGTGAGTCAAATCTTTCTCCCTTGCCGTGTCAGTAGTGTTTGACAATCATTGCTGATCATCAACATACACTCCTAAAAGTTTGCTGATCATTAACATACACTCTTAAAATATTGCTGATCATTAACATACATAAAGGTGTCAAGTTATGCCATAAAAGAGCCACTTTTGGTCTTCAAAGACTTGAACTTTACTGAAAACCAGTATTCGTAAGGCTTCATCATATCTATGTAAAACTGACATAAACTTATACAACCATTTATAAAAGCTTATTCTAACAAACATCTGTTGTCGTAAAGGCTTTCACCTCAGAAAATGTGATAACGAACACTTTTGGATGCCTTTTACAAATGTTTTGGATGCCTTTTGCAGATATGAATTGTTTACATAGATGTAGCCTTATCTCAGTGAAGGCCAGTATTTGTGTTATCGTGAGTGGTCGTATATCACTTAAAGAAATGTCAAAGCCAATAACCATGAAGGAACCTTTATGTTTAAGAGTTACATCATAATAATTATTATTTATTAACATTGAAATTACTTGAAAAAAATATATAATTGAAAATTAAATATTAAAAGGATTGCCTCAAAGTATACCTTTGTGCTTGCATATTTACACAGGTAATGTCTCTGGCCTAATTCTTGACAGTGATGTGTTTGTGCTTTCAGAAAAGGGGGCCCTACTGAGCCTGTCTTGAGGTCTCAGATGATTTTGTCTAGTATGCCTAACATTTTAAAGAAAGCTCTCGCCATAATCCTCAAACCCATTGTGAGTTCAGTTAACTTTTATTTTTTGCATACCTAAAGATTCAACATTACATGCACAATGCGGTGTGTTTATGTTCTGATTATGAAACTAGTTATTTTGTAACTCTACTACTTCTCCTTTCAGACCATAAAGAAATGTATCTATAAATAGATGGTGATTAAAAGATGTTCTGATTGTGATTCTCCTTAGTATCCACGTATTGCTGCAACTGTCATTGGAGTGTGTGGAATCAAGTAAGACTAAATGCACAAAAACCAGTCAGTTCCGTGTTTTTAACAGTCCTTTAACAGTATGCTGTTTTTAAAAAAAATCTAATTACTTGAGTCAGTTCATACTTTTGTATACTAGTACAGGACTGCTTAACTTTCTGACTCTTTGTGGCATTAATTATCTTAAGAGTGTTTCGAAGGCTCTTATAGAGTAAAAATATGTTTCATACACTGTCTTTGTTTATCATGTTGATTTAACCATAAAGAGCATTAACTGCTGTCTCTTTTCTTTGTATTTATAGCTCAGCTGCAGAAATCTGGAAACATTACGTCACTGTTGAGGTAGAATAGTGAATTTCATCTTGTATTGCATTGCCCACCTTGTACTTCCATTCACTCATAACTTTAATTGAAACCTCTTCCCTGTACTTCTGCTCACTGGCCACTTTATTTGAAATCCCTGCCTTATGCTTCTACTTATGGACCACTTTATGAGCTCAGTTTACTTTATAGTTAAGTTCTGTAAGTATACAGTTGAAGCCTGTATCCCCTTGGTTGCTTCAGTATATCAGCCCTCTCTACCACATTCTTCACTTGATCAGTTTAAGACGAGTCACCATTGACCACAAATTTAAATGAAACAAAAGTGACCATTCTGTCATATGTGAACACACCACAACACATAGCGTGAACAGCACAAAATTCTTCCTCTGCATTTAAACTATTCACCAAGTGTAACAGCGGGCAGCCAGGAACACAACGCCCAGGGAGCAGTGTGTGGGGACGGTAGCTTCCTCAAGGGTACCTCAGAGGTGCCACTAGCAGTCTTGGGAATCGAACCCACAACTTTCTGATTGCAGGGCAAATGCCCTAACCACTAGGCCACCAGCAAATTGGTGGGTGATGGATCATTCTCAATACAGCGGCATGCCAGTGTGTGTGGTGCTGGTAAAAGTGTATCACGCACTATTTCAATATGCCTATGTCACTCCTAGGTTGAGAGTGATCCACTACTCAAAAATATTTAGTCAAGAGCATCTCTGTGGTGAGAAACAGATGACGTTTAGACATGTGATTTTCTTATGGATGTGTCCATAGAATTATGTCCATGAGGTGATGGCGCAGTGGAGGGAGCTTCAGATGGATGTGCTGCTGTGTCCTGTGCTGGGACCTGCCACCAACCTTGGTTACAGTGGAAAGCTCATCAGTACTGTACCACATTCTGCCATATTTGGAGCTTTGTACTCACGCATCTTCATTTCAGTTGCTTCACAAAAGGAAGGTGGTTTAAAGGGATACAGTAGCATACTGTGTATTGGGGATGGGCAATATGGCAAAAATCATTATATTATATACATACTTTCATGATACCCAATGCATGATATGTACAGGAGGTCCTCGGGCTACAACAGTCTCGACAGGCGACGTTTTGAGTTTTCGACGCTCTCTCATAGCTAGTTTGGACTATTAAAAGCAATGTACGTTTATGTCCTTTTCCTTTTTCTGTGGCTTAGTTGTGTTTTTCTGTTCTAGATAATGATTTTATAACTGTGTTAGGATTGGTAAGTGACTTAGGCTAGGGTGTGTCAAGTTACAGTTAGTATTATATTATACTGTATTCTAGCAGCCAAGTAAAGACGTGTTAAAATGCACATTTTTTGAGGTAGTGAATAGTGATGATAAATGAATTGTTGCACAAAAATTGACATAAAAACAGATGGTAAGAAGGCCTCACTGTTACAGGCAGGTGAAGCTGTCCCATAATTCGTAATGGCCTGGATGATTTGCCACATGTTCCGTGTGTCTACAGTCATCCATGGTTCTGGCTGGGGTGTTAGTTAGTTAGTTGTTTGTTAATTTAGTGTTCTAAATTAGTGTTAATCCGTCCAATGACAAAAAGATTTGGTGGCTCAGAGAAAGCACGTTCTAGACCTCATCCTCCCAATGTTGGTGGTGTTGCGTGATTGTGCTAACCTCTTGCTGAAACCTCTTCTTAATTAAGCATGCAGCATGACATCCTGTGAGCGTTATAGATGCGTTGGTTTCTGATGTTGTTTTGTTCAGTTCACGTTGTCGTTGAAAGAGCCTCATGTGTGAAGTGTGTCGGTGGCCTGTCAATGTTTCTGCCTGTCAAGGAAACTTCTAAGGTTTTCTTTGTCTGGGTGTTTGTCATGTTCCTCTCCTGACTTAAAATCTGTCTGGTTAAATGTGAACAGTACAGTATTTCAGTTCATTCATTGTTTTACATTTTGATTGTTCCCACAACAAAAAGTTTTACAGAACATTTTTTTTAAATTACTCAGTTATTTATTATAGCCCCTGCATGGTTCCTTGCAATCTCGGATAATGGTGGGCAATATGACCAGATTGATAAAGTGACAGCATGTTTGATTTCAAAATTATCCCTGTTTAATTAATGTAAAATATAATTGTATTCATTTTCCATGGTATTTTTAACAATTAAATACTGCTTTAGCTAAATATTGTGTGCATTTTCTGAAGATGTCCATCCCCCAGTTACGGATTTTGGAGAGCAGAGTGAATTGTGTGTGTTAGTTACCAGATTTTGAAATCAATAATCTTAATGGTTTACTGATACTGTTGAGGAATTGCTGTCAAGTCAGTTTCAGTGCCAAGTGCTGATCTTGAATTTATACAAAGATATATTAAGCAAAGTTTACAGAATATTTTAATACAGAGGTAACCCTAATTGCTGTGTGTCTGTCTGGTTTAAGGTGTCCTGAGTTACACCGTGCTGTACAACCTCCTCAACTTCCCCGTTGGGGTTGTGCCTGTGACTAGGGTAACGCCGGAAGATGAAGCCAATCTGTGTCATTACCGAGGGCATTTTGGAGACCCCATGGACAAGCTGTTTGTCAAGGTTAATGTGATTGCATGCTATCTCTACTGTTATCTGCAAGCTGGTAGGAAGCGAATACATTAGAGATGTTATTTTCAGAAACACAATGGACCTGGACTTTCTACTTTGACCCTTAATGGTCAAACCAAAAAGTAGGTTGCAATTTACTTTTCCCCAAAGAAAGCACAAAACAGTATTGCATGGTGACACTCAGATCAGTACCTGATGTTCCATTATTATAGGGCTCAGATGTTCCAGTTTAGGCATTCACTTTACAAAACAAAATGAATGATCTGGTTTTGAAATTGACGAATTAACTTTTTTTTTTTTTTTTTACCTGTCCCATATGTTCTTTATATCATTTTAAAGATGTTTTTCTCTAATTTACCATCAAAAAGAGACTTCCAAATATTTCATTGTCACTTTTGGCTAAAAATGAAAAGAACAACTACTGCTGCCTGAAGTTTACTTGAATTCTACTCTGTGTACCACAGTGTACTCTAGGGTGAGAAATACCCTGTCTGGGAACATCTCAAAAACTACTTCTGGGCTGTTTTGATTTTTATTTTTTTGTTAGCTGGTGAATTCAGAGGAAAGGAAGATATATTGGTGCTTTTGAAATGTATATATTTCTGCATAAATTACTTAAAGCATCAGAATTTCACACAATATTTAAATGTAAAGAGAACCCATATGTTAAGAGAACCCAAATGTATTATACTTAGTCATTTATTTTTTGAGAAAGATGATCCAATATTACGTACGCATGAGTGGCAAAAGCATGTGAATCTTTGCTTTCTCTCTAACTGGTGAGACCCCCTCATTCAGCAATAACTTGATCAGTCATGAACTGCACACTTCGGGTCCTACCACAACATTTCTGTTGGATTAAGCTGAAGAATTGAACTTGACCTTTCCAAAACATTAACTGTCTGCATGACCCTCTTTCTTGTGAAATTCAGTTCATGAACAAATGTCCTGGCAATATCCTTTAGAATTATTTGGTACATTTTAGAATTCATTGTCCTATAATAGTGGCAAGCTGTCCTCGTACAGATACTACCAGGATAATAAACAGGATACTACCACCCAAACCAGGATACTACCACCACCATGCTTTCCAGAGGGGAAGAAGTTTCTCCAAATATAATACATCCCATTTAAACCAAAAAATTCTGTTTCTGCCTAATCCATTAACAATATTTTTTCAGTACCCTTCAGGCTTGTCCATGTGAGCTTTAGCAAACTGTAAGAGGGCAGCATTGCTCTTGTTACAGAGCAGTGGTTTTCTCTTTATGTCTTACACAGCATTGTTGTTCAGTATTCACTGATACTTCTCTGATATTTCTTCCATTTCTACACAACCTGTCTGTGGACTGGTGAAGTCCAAACTCTCCAGATATGATTTATAGCCTTTTTAAGCCTGATGAGCATCAGCAGCTCTTTTTCACCTCCATAAGTGTGCTCACTCACATCTAATTGTCATCCAACTGACACTAGTTGTACCTACAAATTTATCTTCAAAGGTTCACATACTTTTGCCATTCACGGATTTGTAATATTGGATCGTTTTTCTCAATAAATAAATGACCAACTGTCTTTATCTACATTTAGGCTTTGGCTGGGATTTAGATCACATTTATGCATAAATATAGACAGTTTCACAAACTTTCAAGCACAACTATAGTTAATTTTACTCCCAGGAGGTCCAAAGTATTGCAGCCATGTCTTTAATTCATCAGTACAATGTAGAGATTTGATTACTTAATGACTGTTATGACAACTAAAAGCTTAAGTTAGCAAGGTAACAAACTAACTATCTAGATATCTTAACTCAGTCCTCAGGATTTTGTTGTCTACACCAGTGCTAGCATGTCCGTAATGATGAGCCCGCAGCTCAGTGGCTACTCAATATGTTTATATTTTTCATATTGTGCAGAGTACACTCAAAAGGGATTTGAATAATAAAATATTCTTAAAAGAACTACATATAATAAGTTCTGCATCATAGTCATTATACGTGCATATATTGGCAGTATGGAAGTAAAAATAATCCCTGTATATTGCAAAAGTTGCTCTTCTGCAATTTGTAGCCAATGTTAAAAGTTGCCACCAGAGGGCAACATTTTCACATTTACAAGGGACTGGCGAAACAAATGCATGTGGCGTGTAAAAGTTAGGGCACCCCAGTCAGTTTGCATGTTTTATTGGTTACAAAGAACACACTTCAGCACATGTTAGAGCACACTTACTGTTTGTATTTATTATGCTTTTTATTATATGTTTTTACTGTTTGTGTTTGGGTTTTTTTTATGTTTTTCATTCTAAAATTGTATACTCAAATGAAATTAGCAGAAAAATGCAGTTTTTCACTTCTTGCTGAGAATGTTAATGTAAAGAGAACCCCATGTTAAGAGAACCCCATGTTAAGAGAACCCATGTTAAGAGAACACATGTTAAGAGAACCATTAGCCAAACCTACTGTAAGGCATTCGTTTGTTTTATATGTCTTCTGTAAATTTGCAAATTATGCCCCCTGTTATGACTAAATGTGAGTGTAAAACTGTAAAGCTGTGCATTTGCAGCCAAATGTTGAATATTTGTGTGTGTGTGTGTGTGTGTGTGTGTGTGTGTGTGTGTGTGTGTGTGTGTGTGTGTGTGTGTGTGTGTGT
>JBBJLS010083571.1:0-24237 GCA_037577275.1 Bryconaethiops microstoma
AAAGTTATTTCTGTGACCATTGTGAGTTTTTCTTTCATTGACTGAAGGGTACCAACAATTTTGTCCACGTGTGTATGGTACCCTACAGTAATTTCTTTATTTGTGTCCAAGCCCGCAGAACCCCTTAATACAGGGAAATGTGACATGTTTGGCTTTTTATGTTTCCTTAAAAAAAAGGTACTTCAAACACTTTACTTTTAGAATGTGTACAATATCTCAGAAATTAATCAACGTTGTTCATGTTTAACATGAGTGAGAATATCTGACAGTACTCGAGTTTCCTACCATGCTGTGAATCTTTGAGGTAAATCAGCGCACGCACGCACACACAGAGTTTTACTCGCTCATGGATTTATCTCGATGTAAACTTGACAGTCTTAAATCTTCTTTTTGCAGTGACCAAATAATAAAAGTGATTATTGCACTATAAGCTGTTTCCTAAATTAGTCTAAATCAAGCGTTCTTTATTGTCTGACACAAGGTGACAAAGTTTATTTTATTTGATCCAGTATTTTGAGAGAGTATTGGCCCGATACTGTAGATTAGATCAGGGTGCACCTCATTAATTACGATAATAATTATTTTCCTAACTCATACAGACAGAGAGAAAAACAAACTGTAGGCTCATCATAAAGCAAAGGGAAAATTACCCCTCACTTCAAGCAGCTCTGTGATACAATGTGTATACATTATTTAAGATTGAAAGTTCACATCATTTGAGTTTAAGAAATGTGATAATTTGACAGTAAAAGAAGGACCACAAATGAAGAAGGTTCAACAAATGTGAGAGCAAATGTGTAGACTGTTTCTGTGTTACTGTGACAAATACTTTGGTGTACTACAGAATGTATTTAACACACTTTAATATAAAACGATAATACACAACTCAGAGAAAATACGTAAAATATACAAACATGGCTTAGTGAACACAAGCCTAAGTGAGTGATAGCTATGGGTCTGAACATGCTGCCTTTTAAAGAACACACTGTATTGCATTCGCGCAGTGCCTTTCTAGACGCGTGGTGTGTCTCGAGCTTCAAAAGTAGCAGAATGAGCTTCTTAAGGGACAAGTTAATGCATTTGATTGACTTAACTAACATATACAATAATAAACAGCAGACTTTCAAGTTGCGCTGATCTGTACATTGAGTGTTATACAACTCTGGGAGACTGAAAACAGCCAGAACTAGCTTTTCCTCCATGTTGTACGAGTGATTGATTATAGAAACCATTCAAGATATTGATTGGTCTGCTGTGAAGACATATGGCGCTCTTTTGCGGCACTCAGCAGAACAGTTCCTGCTGTTTCACTTTAGACGCATGATCTTAAAGAGAGAAGTGTGCGGCGCAGGGTGGAGGAATGCTTCCCAGCTGTTGTCAGTTGACAACAATGGAAAGGGACGAGTTTGAGACGTCATCCGAAGCTTGTTTCTTAAGCCCGTACGTCAAGTGGTGCTTTATGCAAGACGTGCTGACTCATGGGAGAAGCAGATGAAATCTCTGCAATTAAAGTAAATTATAAACACGAAAGGGAAATTCTTTACTCGGACAAAGTACCCCAGACGTCTACAGAAATAACACTTAGATTTCCACTGATTCAAAAATGTACTGAATAATTAAACAGTTAAGATGTTAAAGTCATTAAGAGTGGATTGACTGAAAATGCTGAGCTATAGAGAAACTAAAGCAGCCATAACTGGTCAAAGCAGTGGTGACAGGAACCAGACATGTTTTATGTTTCAAATATTGTAGTTCAAAGTGTGGCCGTCTGATACTGCATACCAGAAAGTCGCCCCAATCCCTCGTTTAATGTAAGTGCAGACAATTCTTTTACTCAGTTAATATATTTTCCTCTTAAACTAGTATTAGTAATAAAACGTACAATTGGAAAAATAAAAAAATAAAATCTAACTACCTTCCTTCTTTGAACAATGTTTTTTTTTGGCCCTTGGCCCAGACATTGCACTTTGGCCTTCCTAGGACAAATGTCAGAGCACCCCTGCTCTACAAGCTACGTCATGGAACGTAATCGCATGAAATGGTTATAAATTTGTTGCCCGATGCCAGAGACATTGTTTTGACGAGAAGGTTTTGGCTTAAGTGTAATCTTTAATCCATTCATGACTAGGGTTGCAAAATTCCAAAAAGAAACTTTCCATGGAAAGTAACAGGAATTTTTGAGCCCACAGCATAGATATTGAAGCCACAAATTTGAGCCCAAGGACTATATAAAGTCAAGTAAGTTTTGGTGATGGTATGAGGTAGAAACATTTGATCTAAAGTTTTAAAAAGTTTATCTAGCAACTATTAAATCAAAATGTATTCATACAGTAGCTAAGAAACTGGTAAACCAGATATGCTAAATGTAAGCTAGCTAGCACAAAGTTTCTTCTGCCTCCTGCTAGATGATTTTATGTAACCATACAAGATTTTATACAGCAGTTGTAAAATATTTTGAAGACCAATCCATTTGTTCAGCAAAAATGGAAAAAGGGAAAGCTGCTTTCATTTTACATTTTGAATTGGACTTTTTGGAGGGAAAGAGAGTTAATTTTACATTTCGAAGGGGCAGCTGTAAGGAATATTCTACTCAACATTCATGTTTTTGTTCAAGCACTGAAAAAGTTCTATTCATAAATAAAACCGCATCATGTTTTAATTGTATTCTTTTGCATGCATATCTGTTTATGACAAAACAAAATGTTTATATTTATGTTTGTATATGACCCATTTTCTTCAAATTATCCAGTTAATTCCCACGGAAAGTTTCCAATTTGGAATATTTTCAAACTTCCCAAACTAAACTTCCCATGGAAAGTTTCTGGAAATTTACCAGGAATTTCCTGCCTCTTTGCAACCCTATTCATGACAGAGATATAAATGCAGGGCTTTGCGTATCAAAATGGTACCCAAAGAAATCCTTCGAGATTTTCCAAAACGTTACCATTTCAACCATATATACAAAACCCAGACGACACATGCAAATCACTGAATACTTTGGGTTGTAAATATGACTGTTACGGACATTGTGACACCTGGTTCCTCAGTCTGTGGTTTTCTCTAGAATGCCACATTTTACAACAAACCACACAGATTTCTGTTTTCTCAACAGTGCAATCATGCTGAAATTTTATAAAATCAGAGGAAATCTATTCTAATTTTGATATCCATTTATATCAGATATCTATTTATTCATCTGGATAAAATTTATTTTGGATATCATATCCATTCATATTTATTTCTATTGTGACTGACAAGGTTTTGTGTTGACATCAATCCAGTTGTCTCAACTGAAGAGTCAACAACAGACATCCTTCTTACACTGGTCCACCTCAAACCCAAAGTAAAGGTATAGAAGACCTCCCTGCCATCGCCATCCTGCTAGTACCTAAAAGCAGAGACCAGCAGTGAGAGTGACAAGTACAGAGTGACACGGGATCAGTAATTGATAACTCTTTCCTGTTTCACTGTTACTTGGGTGGTACTTTGAACAGAAACGTAACCAACACGGTGAAAAAGTTCATTCAACCATGTTTGACTGCGTTTATAAAATCCGATACTGATTCACAAGTGCAAAACAATCTGCCTAAGCAAAACCCAAACTGTTGACATGGCTGCTCTGCCTGCACTACTGACCTCTGCGCTTCCAGCCAAATTCATCTGGCGGGCACCTTATTTCGGCACTCCGCACAGGACCATTATACTTAGAAATTAAACATAGAGCAATTAACAACCAGATAAATCATTGCAATTAAGAGAAACAAACACAAAACTGTATGGGGGAGGAAGGGCTGATTTGCTGAAAAGTGATTTAAATTAGCACCGTCTGAACATGCACCCTCAGCAGAGCAAACTGCTTTTATGCCACTGTAGATAAAAAGAGTTCTGCTAGACACAGCAGAGTCCAACCCTAAACGTCCCCCAACCCCCAAACACACATATACATCTCCAGCAAGCCCTACTGGTGGAGTAGTCAGTTCACGTCTGCCATTGCCATCAATGAAAACTGAGAAGCCTGGGTAAAGGGCTTGCCCTCTGAGAAAGCAGGGCACTCGCCACAGCAGGGAGCCGGCAAGAAAAACAACTGCAAAACAACACACTGGGGCTGAAAAGGTGGCCCCAGTCACAGCTTTTTGTTGTTCTTGTCAAGCCTGGAGAGAGATTATGCCAAAACAATTACATTTACATGCTGCCACATTGTCACTGTGGCTGCTGACAGTTACTGTAATTCAGCTTCACACTGGGAATTACCGATTTAATTCATACTTGTTCTACTTGGAGTGACTTTGCAATTTATTTTCTTTTCACAAAGTAAGCTATAAAATACAAATATAATATATTATTATTTATATAATTTTAAAAATCAGATTTAGAAAACTCTGATTTGAGAAAATTGCTTGAATTGCTTAAATAGTAGTTTTGCTTGAAATTCTCTGACCGTAAACCAGTTATATTTGAAAATCATTTCCATGTTTGTGCCTAAAACACACTTTCGATAGTTAATGATAACGTTATTAAATAAGCTGGTTTACCTTTAATAAATAAGGCACAAGGAGCTATTAAATTGACAATAACGTTCATCTTTATGTGCTCAACTATGGGATAGCCCTGCAAACAATTAATTAATAGGAAATATGAATTTTTATACATCACAGCAGAGACATTGGAATTAGTGTGTGTGTTTCAGGGTCCACCCCACTCTCAAATAGAGCTTCACCTGCTCCACCATTCCTAATTTAATTCATAATGAGGTTCACAAAAAGCTAATATGAATAAAATGTGTTGGCGTTGGACAAACTCAGACCTGTAGGACTGGGGTTCTGACCTCTGTACTGTTGTGTTACGGGTTATGAATCATAGTTGCATGCAATCAAACCATAACAGAAAAATGAACGGAAAATTAATCAAAAACGTCTAGAGTCTTTATGCCATTTACACAGTGCAGAGACTCATCATATCTAAGGGTATTTAAATGCAATAAAGGAGGTTATGAACTGCTGTGTATGAGAATGTCCCATTTATTTATTTTGCCTACACCTAAACCCAGATGCAATGTGTCATGTGCACCACACTAATACACTATTTTTTAAAGGTACATTTGACTCATTACACCTTAATCCAAATCACATGTGGCCAATTCCAGAATATAATAAATTCTCACCCTTCCCACCAAAACTTTCAGGGTGTTGTGCTGATACATCTAAGGAGCTGGCCAAGGACCTGAAACTAAAAATTACTTTTATAAAGCAAGAGTATAAAAAGGACTAACAATGAACTGAAACAAAGACAAGATCCAAAAGACTAAAACAAGTCTCTGACAAATCTGCTCGCAGACTTCTCAGGTATGAAAAGCAAAACCCCTACATCACCGCCAAGGAACATTTGGCGTTTAGTGTTTTTGCACAAACAATCTAGAAAGAAGGATCATCAGAAATCAATGTCATCAACACAACAATATAAATGAGAGACATTCTGGAATCAAGTGTTGCAATTCAATAAAGCAATTTGAGTTATTGGGCTCTCTGTTGTATGATTTAAATAAAATAACACTTTTGATAAGTACAAAGGTTTCGAAATGGCATCCACTCCCAGACACATTAATACAATGCTTGGCCTTCAATTGCTACAATAAAATAGGATTATGGAAAAACACAGTACTGTGCAAAAGTCTAAGGCACCTGAGAAAATTATGCTTAAAAGCTGTTTACTACTGGGCAGTGGTGTTACGACAGTGTTAAAACACTAACTTAACAACAAATAAACAATATTAATACAGTAAATGGTGGTTTTATGTATGGCAAAGTGTTTACTTAACTATTTTTAGACCTCTTTCCTCATGGAAGCCCAGTTTTATTTTCAGCTCAATCAAATACCTGGTTTGGCTCTTTTTACCTCCGTAGATTAAATTAGATGTGTTGCTTATGGTATTTTATTAATTCATCCAATGACTGGAGGCACTGAGCAGAAACCTGGATCCAAGCCTGGGTTCTTCTAACCAGCTCACAAAATATTGACTACTTTTTAGAAAGAAGAAATATTGATACTTTTTGACTGCTTTCTTGTTTGTTTGCACTTATTCTAATATTCAGCTGTGTTTTTGCTAGCAGAAAGAAGCACACTGCTCATATAAATGACTTCAAACAAATTGCACAGGTGCCCAAGACTTTTGCACAGTACTGTATATTAGAAGGTTTTTGATATTTGAGGTAAATATAAAACAAAACTGTGGAAAAATACATATAAATGTGTGGCCACCTTTTTGTTTTGTACCTTATTGGTCAAAGTAAGTCATTTTATCTAAATTAGTCGAATGGAAATATGCGGTGTGACAAAAAACGGAAACTTTCAAAATGAAGCACAGCCCTAGTGAAGAAAGCAGAGTAATCTGTGGAGAAAGATCACCTTAGAATGAGCTACAGTTGATCATCTTCTATGGTTTGAACAACCTGCACTCTTGGAACAGTAAACACATGGTGGGAAAACAAGAAAAGGACACTGCGCATGTTGTCCTTTAAAAGGGATCTGGGCAAAACGAGCAGTAGTTTGATGGGAACACTTGCTTTTAAGTACATAACAGTCTGTTCGTTTTGATAACCACAATAAAGAAGTGTGCTCATAATAAGGTCATATTACCGTATCTAAGACTTCCATAGAAATATTTAACTTTGATTTTTGCTTTTGAAAAGACCCAATATTTGTATAGACTATTCTGAGGGACAGCTAGATTCATTTGTATTTATTATGTATTTGGCTTCAATCAGCCTTTGCTTGAGGACAACATGGCCAAGTCTGAAGCAGCAAACACGTGTGGGCAATGTCAATGTCCAGTGAGGCAACCACACCTTACAGGAACAGTACAGTGGTGTAAAATGCACAGTCACTGCACTCCTGTTTCAGCCACACAAATGTCTGACACATGGTTTGAGTAACAAATAGGTTGCTCACCACTGCTACAACAGACAGAACAAAGTGAGAAACTGTATCATGAATAAACATGGCCTAATTGCATATTGAGTCTACAGACACAATTACAAGGATGTGTTTGAGAATCAAAGAGTCCGTCTTTGTACGAACTTGTATGGGGTGTTTCCAGTCAAGTGTGCCAGCAGGCCCATTTCTGAGCACAGTGTTAAGTGCTGGTTTATAATTCACACACAAACATTACAGAAAATTCGACTTTCAAAATGTCAGTAAGAAGCTCAGAAGTCTAATATTTATATTAAATATTACGTTTTTTATATATATATATATATATATATATATATATATAAATAAATAAGTACACGAACACACACACACACAAAACACACTCAAGGTCATCAAAGCTCTTTCCAAGAAATATGGTGGGTTAGTTAGTACTTCTAAACCAATAAAAACTAGGCTAAATATTTCGATATGAATCATTTTCAGAATTATGACTGTTTTTCTGAGGTTTGATAAGTTGGAACATACAGAATGCACCAAAAGCGCTTCATTTTATAAACATCACCCAAACCTGCAATTATCATATTTCTTCGGCTTTTTATTACCCTGTAGTAACCACTTAAACAAGAATAGTTAGGCTCTCTTAGTAGTGATACATGTAGTTGGTGTTCTCTAGACACCAACTATATTTACGATATGCTGACAAAAGCGTAGTATATGATAAAAAATACTGTCATATTAAATCACTCCTAGTATCAACGTACTCTTCAATCAACTAAATCAGCACAACAAAAAAACAGCTTCCTGTCAACTAGGACCCAGAACATAAACGAAAGTAAAATTTCTTCCTGCCAAGACAGCTGGGTACCACAGACAGACAACACCTCCGATTTCTGTTGTCAAAACACACCGCTGTTCTGATTACTGTTTGGTGTAAAGTAACGTAAAGTGGGCCCTTATAGTTATGCATGAACACACCACACCACAGCTCCCAGTGGAACAGTGTGAAATTCTTTCTCTGCATTTAACCCATTCACCAAGTGAAGCAGTGGACATCCAGGAACTCCCTAATCCTAACTCCCTAACCACCAGGCCACAAGCCAATATGAGTTTTGCTTTATTTTCTGGATGCAAATACAGTTGAGTATCTATGCTATTCCTCAATCACAGGCACATAGCACACTTCTTACTGCAGGGCTATTGAGGCCACACACCCCTACATGCATTGTGCATTCCTCCATCACATGCACAATGATTTCTAGAATTCTGAACTACTAAAGCTACTTTTTTGAGTCCACAGCACAGATATTGAAGCCTCGGACCTGGACTTTGTAAAGTTGCTTTGTGACAACCTGGTTGTAAAAAGCGCTACATAAATAAAATTGGCCTGCAGTTCTGGCCTGCACTGCAGCCCCATTCTGTTTAAGGGACTTTTGCTTTCAGTGCTGTCTTCTGTAAGTGAAATGTCTATTTTGTGAGATTCAGGTTTGTGATCGTCTCAAATGTCAGGAATATTTAACTTACTCGTCTTAAATATCTAATTCAGTAATGTTTAAAGGTGCTGCACATTCATGCATTCATCCATAAAGAGAAATTAACCCAATCTGCTGGCAGTCTCAGATGCCCAAACAGGCATCAGGTGGAAAATGAGCAAATAAGAAAACACAGAGAGAGAGAGAGAAACAGTGTAGCACTAACACAGATCAGACATATCAGAAAATAAGCTCAAGACATTTTAGGCCACAATTTATAGGGTGCACTCTCCTCATAGCCTTACATACAGATGGCTCAACCAGTGTGAGCCCTCATTGCTACTTTTCTTTATTTTGGCACCCTGTCTCACACACACACCCCACAGGGCTGCAAACACACACACACCCATCTCAACAGCTGTTTCTTAGAACAAGGTAAACAAGGACAGAGAAACAGTGAAGCAAAACAAACATTTTCAGTAGATCCAGAGGCTCCCCAAGTGAGAACCTCCTGCAACCAATTCCATCACAGTGAGGAGGCCCAGGCCCACAGGGGTCACAGACAGTGGGAGACAAGAGACAAGGCTACTGTATCCCCACTACCCAAAAGTCATACTTACAAGGAATATGGTGATCATCTGAATTAAGCAAGACCATGAACTATCCTCAAAGTAGAGGCTTACTTACTCTCTGCGTGGCAAATGGCTGTCCTTTAACACAAACAGCAGGGTGCCTTTAGCCCGAGAAAAAGCCCAAACTATCCCACATATGGACCCTGTTTAGTTACACAGATACTGTCTAGACATCTGTCCAGTGTTTATTATTTGAAATGAGGTTCTTTTTAAACAAACTGGCTCCCATTTAGTCTAAATTGCATCTGTTTCTTCATCTCCATGCCCAAGTCTGTATAGCCTGTTAGCCTCAGCAAATAGAGAAAAACAAGTCCACTCTGCCCCACATATGGCCCTTTTAAGTAAAACAGACATCTACCTAGCATGCTTATGATATATAAGGTTCTTCTTCAAGCTAACTAGCTCCCATTTAGTCTAATTTGTTATCTGTTTGTGTCCAAGTCTGTATGGTCACTGAGCTAGCCTACTAGCCTCAGCAAATAACTTGGCCAACTTTACCTCTCATGCAGACGACGGCTCCTAATGTCAGAAAACTTCTTAAATTTCACAAAAAGCTGTTAATTTCCTCATAGCAGTAGGGTGGTGAAGGCTGCCGGCTCCCAGGACCCCTGCTAGCAGCAGCTCAAGCCGGCTAACGCCTGTATCCTACAGTGCCGGGTGACGAGCTAAGTTGCTAACACTGATAACAACAGCTAGTTTCAAAACTTTTCACAAAAAGTCCGACAGCTGCCACTACCGACGCTTAAATGTGCGTTTACGTTGGAGGAAAGAAAAAGAAAAGACCGTTTATCCGATCCAATCTCCTTTTTCGACCTGACATTAACTGCTTTTTCACAAACTTGGCTGGAAGAACTAGCTAGCTAGCTAAGCTAGGCTAGGCTAACCCGGCAAGATTTCAAACGGGAAGCGGGTGAGCAGCAGCCCTGTAGAACAGAATAGAACTGAGTAGAATAGACTTGAACAGAACAGAATATCATTGAGAAGGACAGAACAGGATAGAATATAATTCGGACAGAACAGAACAAAATTTAACTGAACAGAATAGAAGAAAACAATATAATTCTTAAGAATATAATTTAATATAATATTTTTATTGTCATTGTAATACATATGAATGTACATTGCAATGAGATAAGATTTGCAGCGCTGCAGATACTGTTCAGAGAAACACTGTAGCACTAACAAAGATCAGACACTGTCAGAGAAACATTGTAGCACTAATACAGATCACTGTTCAGAGAAACATTGTAGCACTAACACAGATCAGACAAATATTGTAGCACTAATAAAGATCTGTTGTTGTACAGAGAAACACTAGCACGAACAAAGATTAGCCACTGTTCAGAGAAACATTGTAGCACTAACACAGATCACTGTTCAGAGAAACATTGTTGCACTAACTAAGATCAGACAAACATTGTAATACTAACAAAGATCTGAAATACTGTAGCACTGTAACACTGTACAGTGTAAAACTAACACTGTAGCACTAACAAAGATTAGACACTGTTCAGAGAAACATTGTAGCCATTAGAGATGGGTCCGATCCGATCCAATATCTGTATCGGATCCGATATAGATTTAAGTCCGTCATCGGATATCGGTCGGACAGGCCCGATCTATATATTCCAGTTTGCAGCTTGTGCTGGACCTTAAACTCGACGCTGTGTACTCTGAGATGCGTCACCGAAACTTATTCCATACCATGAACCTGCGGCAACTTCAATCTGAGCAAGCGAATAACATTAGCAGTTGTTTTGAACACAATTTAACTCATTTGGAGATACTTTAGTTCGGAAATGCCGAAAAGCAAGGCAGATACATGCAATGTGTGTAAAGCCCGTGTGCTGAGGGGTGGAAGTACGGTTGCGTCGTACAATACAACAGATTTAATCAAGCACCTGCAGAGATTTCTCGACAAAGAGTAACAGGAGTTTATGCTAGAAAACAGGGAAAAGGACACCAGGCAGCAGACGCTTGGTGACGTTTTCCAAAAATGCAACAAATTCACAGCAAACAACCCAAAAGCGAAGGAATACCAGAGAAGACTCTTAGCTCTCCATCAAGACATCACAGAATAAAGTAGTTTATTTATTCTGTGATGTAATCTTACTAACAAACAGCACACTTTCAACTAAAATACTGCTTATTTTAAAGTAAAAAGATGTATTATATCGGAATCTGAATCGGTTTCGACAGTCGCGTATCGGAATCGAGTCGGAACGGGAAAAACATGGATCGGCCCATCACTAGTAGCAAAGGTACAGATCAGACAAACGTAGCACTAACACAGATCAGACACTGTTCAGAGAACATTGTAGCACTAACACAGATCAGACACTGTTCAGAGAAACACTAGCATTAACACAGATCAGACACTGTTCAGAGAAACACTGTAGCATTAACACAGATCAGACACTGTTCAGAGAAACACTATAGCATTAGCACAGATCAGACACTGTTCAGAGATACACTGTAGCACTAACAGATCAGACACTGTTCAGAGAAACATTGTAGCTCTAACACAGATCAGACACTGTTCAGAGAAACACTGTAGCACCAACACAGATCAGACACTGTTCAGAGAAACACTGTAGCACTAACAGATCAGACACTGTTCAGAGAAACATTGTAGCTCTAACACAAATCAGACACTGTTCAGACAAACACTGTAGCACTAACAGATCAGACACTGTTCAGACAAACACTGTAGCACTAACAGATCAGACACTGTTCGGAGAAACACTGTAACACTAAAACAGACCAGACACTGTTCAGAGAAATACTATAGCACCAACATAGATCAGATACTGTTCAGAGAAACATTGTAGCACTAACAAAGATCATAGGAACATATCAGCAAGGCCCCGCACTAGTGACCGCCATTTTCACGCAAACTGTGTGTGTGTGTGTGTGTGGGTCTATGGGTGCTGGGGGGGGGGGTATAAAGCAGTAAAGCTTTACACCATCCACGTACATTCTGAAAACATACAAGCCAGCTGCACACAGTTATGAAAGGGGGGAGTAGGGGGTCTGCGACAATTTGAAGAAGATCTGAAAACAAATCAGAGCTCTGCATGAACTCACCAAGTCCGTCGCCCACCCTCCTCACAGCGGAGGGTCGCAGTGTGTGTTTTCCTGCTGAGCTGACCAGATAGATAGCTACACTCTACACTCTACACTCTACACTCTCTCTCTCTCTCTCTTTCTCTCTCTCTCTCACACCGCAGAGATAGAGAAACCCGGACGCGTTTCGCCTCCGAATGACGTCATTTAAAGAGCCCCACCACTCCTATCCAACACACTAGATGGACAGAAAAGCATTGGGACACACATCATAATTCACATCTTAATTCCATAAAGACGTGCTGGATCAGTTCAGTGTGGAAGAACTTGACTGGCCGCACAGAGTCCTGACCTCAACCCCATCCAGCACCTTTGGTATGAACTGAAACAGAGATTGTGAGCCAGACCTTCTCGTCCAACATCAGTGTCTGACCTCATAAACGCTCTACAGAATGGGCACAAATTCCCACAGAAACTCGTAAATCTTGTGGAAAGCCAAGAAGAGTGGAAGCTGTTATAGTTGTAAAGGGGGACCAACTCCATATTAAAGTCTATGTGTTTAAATGCAATGTCATTAAAGTCCCTGTAGATGTAATGGTCAGGCCTCCCAATACTTTTGTCCATATAGTCTATATTTATTTAGTATTACATTTTATATCCTGATTCTATGGCAATGTATTGCTGCCATGCCAGAATATAGATCTATCATGTTAGATCGTAAAAACTCGTATTACAACGTGATGGTCAGATCCTTTTTCCTGAGAACACATCACGTATTAATGTTCTACTATGATACGTTTTCAAAAAATAGATCGGATGTTATAAACTGATATATTTTAGCATTATAGCAGATCTTTTTTGTCTGGTGTGGCAGCACCTCTACACCTCTGTAGACTCAGGCGGTGAAATGCAGTATTGAAAGTTAATGTGTAGAAAACTAAAAATGGAGTAGAAAATTAAAAATGGTTAGTTGTAATGTGATCTTTATTTCTGAAAACATTTCACGCTAAATCACGTAATAACAAAAAACATGTCACACCATTATGCGATACAGTTTTATGGTATAACAATATGTTTTCAAGTTCTAACATGATGGTCAGATCATTTATATTTAATTGTTTGTTTGTTTGTTTTGGTGTGCCAGCAATACATTTCCATACACTTCTGTCAGACCCTGAAGAAGTGTGTGACTTCAAATCAGGATTAAACTTTGATCCTGTCATTGTACTTGAATTAAAAATTAACTAAACGTTTTAAAATGGAAGCAGAAATGAATACACTACAAATCGACAAATAAGATGTGCATTAAATGCTTTACAGACAGACTGAAATAAAGCCATGTTCAGGCAAATCTGGCAAAAATGAGACACTCTGTCCACAACTTTGTCCATCTGATATGTTTATCAAGGCTTTTCTGCTTTATTTTAATTTATAGACCTGTGGTGTAAAATAATGACAAGAAGTGCCGGAGGGGGCACTAAAACAGCCTCATCATTATAAACGTAACCATCGCAATGACTAGTTATCTAAATTTAAGATGGAAAGCAACTATTATAGGCACCATTAGACCAGTATAAGGGAAGATGAGACAGGATCAGGGCATGACCAGGCGCTCATATTCAGGGTGTGAAATGTCAGGAAGTTTTTTTCAGAAGTGCGGCCTCTCGTGGAGACAGCAGAGAGACGGAGGTGAACTCAGAGAGACAGAACTTGTAATGAACAGGTGACTGGTGCTTCAGGCTCAGCCCAGCTGGTGGCTGATGGACCCTCCATTCAAACAGATATCATAAACCCACAGCTTCACCCTTCAGCTTATGCACCACAGACTGGCATTTTAACTTCCATCCATCCATCCATCCATTTTCTACCCCTTTGTCCCGCACTCGGGGGGGCTGGAACCTATCGCAGCTACAATGGGCGAAGGTGGGGTACACCCTGGACAGTCACCAGCACGTCGCAGGGCGGCATTTTAACTTTTAGTTTATAAATTATTCAAATTGTTGTTGATATAGGCCTTGAACAGGCAAAAAAGCCCTCCACTCTGCTTCTGCATGATACAAGGTATACATAACTGCTGGAAATAAAAAAATGCTGTAAATGCTGATGCTGTAGAAGGTAAACAAGTTAATCAAATTTCACCAAGTTTTAAGAACATTTATTCCATTGGGGTCCCCAAAGTTTGAAGTGTAGAGGTGTTTTTCATTCCTTCAGTTTCATACTATGTAAGTTTAATTGTAGTGCTGGAGTTGATGAACGTAACAGTATCTGGAGAACTGTTTATGCAATAGTTAAATCTTTAATGTAAATGTTTATATTATTTACAGAGTATTTCTTTTATTTGTCCAATGGTGTTGCATCCTTGTGCTTTGATGAGAGCATTCAACAAACACACTGGACCTTCTACAGATCAATCTCTCCTCTTTGGAAATGTGGCAATTCCACCCACTTAGAGTCCATCCATAAGACATTCATGTTTATCATAAGAAGGCTTTTACTGAAGTCTGATATTTTCTAATAGTGTTAATGTTGTAATAGTATTACAAATCCCAGCCATTATGAGTTCTGCAGTATTTTCTGGATTCAGTACAAAGTCATGTTGGAATAAGAGCTACCATTTCAGACTATTTAGTTCAGGGGTCACAACTGTCAGCCACTTTCTGATCAGGATTGTTTTGGGGGAATTTTGCTTTCAGTAATGTATTCTGTAAGTGAAATGAAGGTTGTAGACAACAGATAGACTGGCATATTAAGTCTCAGTTTATAAATGATTAATTGTTCAGATTGTTCTTGATATGGGTCATAAACTGCCAAAAAGACCGCCCCCACCCGGCTTCTGCATGATACAAGGCATACATAACTGCTGGAAAAAATTAAATGAATTATGGAGCCCCCCTCCCCCATTTCCCCGTGGTTTGTTTGATCACGTCTGACAAACTCAAGCAGTGACGCATCAGTTTTGGGAAGAATGGCCCCAAAAAGTCAACAGGACTCAGAGGCAGAGAAGAGAAATAAAGAGAAACTGGAGAATGAAGCTCAGTAAAATTCTGGTCACCGGTGGGCTGCTCTGCCCCTGGGTGATATATTACACTGGAGAGCAGGCAAAAAACCCACCCAACACACACACACTCACACACACCAACACAAATATTTGAATGTGAATATCTTTTGAAATGATATAAACAAAAATATATTTTCATTACCATTATTGTTAGAATAAATAAATAAATACAAATAAGACAAAAAACAAAACTTTGTAAAGTTTTGTGACTTTTCTTCTGTTATGTGTGACTAATTATACAGTTCTTTTTTTCTTCTTTGTAGTTATTTGAATGTAAGGGCACCCAAACATCCAGCAGTGGCCCTGCCAACACGCCTGTGATGACCTACAACGACCAAATTACGTCCATCAAGTTATTAATAACAACGCACTGTCTTCCCTCTTTTGTTGATCAATTATACGTATGGAGAGTTCATTCATTTCTGTGGTCAAAGATGTTAAGTACATTTATTTCACTGAGAGAAAATAAAAATATATTTTTTCAATTCAGTTCAGTTCCATTCGATTTTATTTATATAGCGCAATGTTGCCACAAAAAAGCTTTACAGAATCCAGGTCCGAGCCCCAAGTGAGCAGCGAAAGGTGACAGAGGCAAGGAAAATCTCCCTAAAGCTCAAAAGGGATTCATATCCTGCTCTGGTTGATACGGAGAAAGACAGAAAGAGAGTTTTGACAGGTTGAGACAATCACTAACCTGAGTCTTACAGAGGGGACATTTCACTTACAGAAGACAATACAGAAAGCAAAAGACCCCCAAAATAATCAAGAACTAAACGCGGGTGCATCCTAGGCCAGAACAAACCCAGGGATGTCTAACTCAGTCTGAAATAGTAGCTTTATTCCACCATGACTTACTACTGAATCCAGAAAATACCGCAAAATTCATACTGCCTGGAATGGCTGGCGGCCATGTGGTTGTGATGGGAAGGACGTGGGTTTGCATCCCAGGACTGGAAGTGTCACCACTAAGGTACCCTTGAGCAAAGTACCATCCCACACACTGCCCCCCAGGGTCTGTGTTCCTGGCAGTCCACTGCTTCACTTAGTGAACGGGTTAAATGCAGAGAACGAATTTCACACCATGTGCTGTAGTGTGGTGTGTTTACGTGTGACAAATAGAAACTTTACACTTTATTTGTTGACGCGATTAGAACATCAATACAATACTATATCAGAAAAATATCAGAGGTCAGTAAAAACCGCTAATGATGAACATGAATGTCTTACGGATGGGCTTTGAGTGAGTGTAATTGTCCACATTTCCGAAGAGGAGAGACTGAGCTATAGAGGGATAATAGTGTTTGCTGAGTGCTCTCATCCCAGCGCAAGGATGCAGCACCATTGGGCAAATTAGATAAATACTCTGGAAAGAGAACAAACATTTACAATAAAGATAAATAAATAGATCTTGAGATTCTGTTTCATTAATTACCATGTGCTATACTTACACTCACACACATACGGCTGGAAACTTAAGGAATGAAAAACACCTCTACACACTCCAAACTTTGGAAACCCCAGTGGAATAAATGTTGGGCTTTACACTTGTTTAAATTTGAGTATTTGTTTGTTTACCCTCTACAGCATCAAAACCACTGCTGCTTGCACAGCTAACAAAGTCCTAGTATCCATGTAGGTCTATAAAGTTTCCTCCGTTGCCAAACGAATCTGATGCATCTAATAAAAAAATCCATTCCTGAAGTGAAGTGGGAAACATACTATAATATCTAAGGTAGTGGCGGGCCAGGTACAGGATTGTGAAACTTTGAGGAAATACCTTTAAAGGCACCATAGGCCTACATATATTTTAAGATGTGGACAAAAGTATTGGGGCACACCTGTTTTTCAGGGTTTGGGCTAGGCCCCTTACTTCTAGTGAAGGACAATCTTAATACTTCAGCAAACCAAGAAAGTTTGGACTGCGCCATGTTTCCAACTTTATGGACACCGTTTGGGGAAGAACCTGTTCTATTCCAGTATGTTTGTGTCCCAGTGCACAAAGTGAGCTCCATAAAGACATGGCTGGATGAGTTCAGTGTGGAATAACAGAGCCCTGACCTCAACCCCATCCATCACCTTTGGGATGAATTGGAATGAAGATTGCAAACCAGGCCTTCTTGTCCAACATCAGTGTCTGTCCTCATAAGTGCTCTACAGGAGGTATGGTCACAAATTCCCACAGAAACTCTTGTGGAAAGCCTTCCAAGAAGAGTGGAAGCTGTTATAGCTACAAAGGGAGACTAACTTCATATTAAAGTCCATGTGCTTGAATGCAATGTCATTAAAGTCCCTGTTGGTGGTATTGGTCAGACGAAAAGTACTGGTCAGACGTCCCAATACTCTTGTCCTTATAGTGTATTTGTACACGACACATTTGGAGATTTAGGAGATTTATACACGACGTGTTTGGCCAATGTTCAGAATGACCAGTAGATGGCGCCATAACACAGTATTTGATCAAATCATGCACATTCCCAGCCACATTCTCAGTCAACATGCAGTGAATGTGAATACAACATGCAGTGAATGTGAATACAACATGCAGTGAATGTGAATACAACATGCAGTGGATGTTGATACTGTAGACCCCACAGTGGCTGTTTCCGTGATTGTTAGCATGTAATCTTTTGACTAAATGAAGTAATTCAACAGTTTATTTTTCGAAAGCGTTGCCAAACTTGTTTCGGACTTAACGCAGATTCCCACTAAATTGTTCTTGTCTCATCTTACATGGATTGCTTGCACAGAGTTAGAAAGGATGCATTTAAGTTAATTTATACACCATTACATAAAACAACTGAAGTGAATTTAATTGATTTTCTCATTAATATTGCACTTGTCGGTGAGATATTCTTGGCAGCAAGTGAACAGTCAGTTCTTGAAGATAATGTGTTGGAAGCAGGAAAAATGGACACAGGCAGGGGCCAAATTGAGATGGCTGCATGACTGGGTCAGAACATCTCCAAAATGGCAGGTTTTGTGGGGTGTTCCAAGTACTATGGTTAATAACCAAAAATGGTGAACCAGTGACAGGGTCAATGGCACCCGAGGTTCATTGATTTTCGTGGGGCGTGAAAGCTGGCCTGTCTGGTCCAGTCTCAGAGTAGAGGTACTGTAGGACAAACTGCGGAAAACGATGATAGAAATTATACGACAGAAAGGTGTCAGAACACACAGTGCATCACAGCTTGGGACACAATGGGCTGCAGACCATTCACAGAGCCTATGCTGGTGCCCCTCCACTGCTGAAGGTGCCTACAGTGGACATTTGAGCATCAAAACATGAACAATGGAGCAATGGAAGAAGGTAGCCTGGTCTGATTAATCACTGTTTCTTTTACATGTGGATGTCTGAGTATGTGTTGCTTACCTAGGGAAGAGATTGCACCAGGATGCATAGTAGGAAGAAGACAAGTGTGATGCTTTGAGAAATGTTCTACCAGTAAACCTTGGGTCTTGGCATTCATATGGATGTTACTTTGACACTTCAATATTGTTGCAGACCAAGCACACTCTTTCACGCCAACGGTTTTCCTTAATATTCTTCTCTTTTAGCAGAATATTGTGCCCTGCCTCACTGCAGAAATTGTTCAGGAATGTTTTTAGAAACATGAAAAAAGAGCTCAAGTTACAAATTACAGGACTTACAGGTTCTGTTCCTGTCTTGGTTCCAGATACCACAGCACACCCTCAGAGGTCTTGTGGAGTTCATGCCATGGTGGGTCAGAGGTGTTTTCATTCTACACAATATTAGGCAAGTGGTTTTAAAGTATGGCCAATCAGTTTATATTCTGGTTTATAAGTGTACACTTTTAGATATATAGGAGGAAATAGAAATGACCCCCCCACCCTCTTTCTCACATTTTGTCAGTTCACAGATGTACAGCATATGGAAGAATTCTCTCATTCTTCAAATTTTACAGGAACAATGAGTAACTTTTATGCTCAGCATTACTAGCCTGCTTTTGTTTGTGATTTTCCTCTATAATTCTTTGCTCTACCACATGGTTAATGAGCTGCGAAACTGCTTGGCAATCTGGACATAATAATGTGTTCTACATACAACTCTGCTAGTTCATAGCAGGGACTTGCTGTTTCACAGACAGTTCTTGGAAACAATTCCTGTTTGGAGTCACAAACACTATTATATGATTGCAGATAAAAAAGCCAATCTTAGTTTTCACCTTTTTTAGTCGTTCTGAATTGGTCTGCTGGCATGCGGAGGAAGCTGGAGTAGATGTTTAATTTCCCTTGACTCTTACTTAAGCATCCCCATATGCCTCCCCCCACACCCACCCCACCCCGCTGAATATGGAGCCCATTTTGTGATAGAAATGAGAATAAGGTGCCATATTTGGCAACTTGTGTGTTTGGCAGCAACAAAAAAGAAACGTCTGGCTAAGATTTGTGTAGATCCCCAGGAGTCTGCAACTGAAGTCCATTAGAAGGGGTGTATTAAGGGTGATATTGATGTCAGAAAAAATTAATTGACAGTTTGTTTTTCAGACTTGGTGATAGAGGCTGGATGTCCAGAGGCAGAAAGTGAAAGTTTAAGAAGAATGAAGGCTGGGAAGTCTTGTTTTCAGAAAAAATAAACTGGCTAGTTTCCCATGATAGTGACAAAGAGAGAGCTCCAGACACAAAAAAACAAAAATAAATCTGACTGAGCCAGTGATCATCCTCTGTCTGCAATATTTAGGGTCTGAAATGTCAGTAATGTGAAGTCTCTGCTTCACTGGATGTACATTTTTTCTGTACTCTATTTTCTCTTGCTGAATTCCTTTGTTGCTTTTGCAGGTATCTTCCTGTGTTTTTGTTATTATTGTAGTGCGTAATACACAAGAAACGAACCCAGAGACATTTTCTTAAGAACTATATATACAGGTGAATAAAACATATACAGGTTGTAAAACCTGCTATGCATGCCTAAACATTTATTTTCTCCACATATTGCAAACGATGTAGCGCGTTTTGAATTGTCTAGATTTTTCTTCTGCACATTTTTAGGCAATAATTACTTTTTTGAACAGGTCAATTCCAGATGATGAGTTTGTTTTCAGCTCTTTAGTCCATGAATCTTTATTTTGTATCCTCCAAGCTGGACTGTTCTGGGTGCACATATTTTGTTGTTCTTAAAACAGATGAGAGATTTGTGTTTTGTGGTGCAGCCTCCATAATTTTACTGTCAAATTCTTCAAGAAAAAAAAAAGTGTACGTGTGGAGTTTTTGTGGCTTCCAGTACGAATTCGTGTCTTGAAACCAGTCCAGAGGGTTCGGGGATTAGTCTTTGTGAATTGCTCTCTGATCCTGTTGGAATCCCGTGGGCTGGTTTCCACTGTAATAGATTGTCTTTAATTTTTGCTTTTGTGAATGTACAGGCAAAACTAAGTTTTAATCGTCAGATTTAGTAAACTTTAAAATGCTGTTGTAGTTCTTTCGATGGGGCAGTATTTACCAGTTACTTCATCTGTCCTCTCTGTAAACTTCTCAACAATGTTTTCTCAGTTCCATCACTTGTACGTCTGAAATAGTGCTTAATAGTTTTTTAATAGTTTTTTTTGGAGACTGTGCTACTTCCATGCACCTTTAGGTGT
Source organism: Bryconaethiops microstoma (assembly GCA_037577275.1). Taxonomy (NCBI): domain Eukaryota; kingdom Metazoa; phylum Chordata; class Actinopteri; order Characiformes; family Alestidae; genus Bryconaethiops; species Bryconaethiops microstoma. The sequence goes on from JBBJLS010083571.1 coordinate 20,747, forward strand.
TGTCCTTCTGTACTCTCACATTCCATCCTCTACTGATATTGTAACTCAGTGTGCTTTTACTTTCCTTACATAACTTTTGTAACGCAGTTTGCGCTCGTATGATAAGGCAGAATGTCTCCCAAAATGACACTTTGCGTCTCGTTCTTTACAACAACTGTAAACAAGGCCTCAGTTCTTCATTGCAGCCCCCACTGAAATGCCTGTATTTTTAGTAAAAAGGGAGTCTCTGGCTTGAAATGGCTACTTTGGAGTCCTACTTTGGAGCTATATGGCATTTTGAAGGTTCTTTAAAGAATTACGCAAAACAGATTCTCCATCAAGGGAAGGAACTGGGTAAAAATAGAAAGAAGTATTTAAACTATTCTATATGAATTGTTCTATATGTAGCCTTTCCCTTAATAGAACCCTTGGGGAGCACTCCGTTTTAGGAGAGTTCAATGACAGGAGTTTCCTCTTAACCCCTGGGTCACATTTTGTTAGCTGTAAGAGTTATGGTTTGTTTTTGGAGTGTATAAATGTCATTAATAACAGTCCAATTAGTATGAACACCACAGTTTTGAAAGATTGAGTTAATGTCGTTGCCACTATAAAAGGGGTGTCTACATTTCAAGCTCATGGGATGATACAACACAAACCTAAGTGTATATAACTCTGTGTTGATTTCTTTTCTGTCATTTTTTATTGAAATTAGAGTCATAATTCAGTCTCTGGCATTAAAAAATCACAGTCACATGAAGAAATGCAGGCTCCACAGGATGCATGTCTTTGGCAAGACCAAGACCACAGAACGCGTGTCTCTGTCATGAACGAGAAATCTGTTCAGCGGGGAGCCGATGTGTCCTGCTGGGCTGTCAGTTGTCTCTATATCAAGTTGGAGCAAGACTGAGATGTGTGGTAGACTTGCACAAATTCAGGGCGTCACCTCTTTTGCCTTTTTTCATTCTTGTGGACACGTGTCAGAGTGAATTCTCTCATTCATTACTCAGCTGCATGGATTAAAAAACACACAAATAATATTTTTGCCACTAGGGGAAAGAGCGCATCTGGAAACGTTATTCACTGACAAGCCTTTTCTCTTCCTTGAGAATGCATATATTTTCCAAAAATGCCTGAATTATTCTGAGAGGACTTACAAAAACAAATGAATCTGTCTTGCATGTAGTTTGATAGATTAACGGAGACAGATGAAAAAGTTAGTTTGTAATAAAAAATTATTAGGATGTGGAATAAAATTTGTAATAACTTATAGTAGTATTAACCTACTTTAAAAAATCCAGAAACACCAAGTAATATAAGTGCACTTTATGTACCACTGCCACCATGTTGCTGTTTGTGTTCGTTGTGTTTTGTGTTCATTGCTGTTTGCTGTGACTATTGTATATTCTACTATAAGTAAACACTGCTATAAAGGTTTGAGAGTTAAGTTCTAGTTGGGTGTGAAGCTCTAAATTTTGAGTGTTAATCTCTTGTTGGGTGTGAAGCTCTAAGGTTTGAGAGTTAATCTCTTGTTGGGTGTGAAGCTCTAAGGTTTGAGAGTTAAGCTCTAGCTGGGTGTGAAGCTCTAAGGTTTGAGTGTTAAGCTCTAGCTGGGTGTGAAGCTCTAAGGTCTGAGAGTTAATCTCTTGTTGGGCATGAAGCTCTAAGGTTTGAGAGTTAAGCTCTAGCTGGGTGTGAAGCTCTAAGGTTTGAGAGTTAAGCTCTAGCTGGGTGTGAAGCTCTAAGGTCTGAGTGTTAATCTCTAGCTGGGTGTGAAGCTCTAAGGTCTGAGAGTTAAGTTCTAGTTGGGTGCGAAGCTCTAAGGTTTGAGTGTTAAGCCTGATCTGGGTGCGAAGCTTTAAATTTTGAGCGTTAAAGCCAGGCATAAAGCTCTTTGTCAGGTGTAAAAGCTCTAGATAAAATTCTGGAAGTATACCCCTGTTCCCTACCTGGAACTGAAATATCTGGCTCTTTTGAGCTCAAATTCTCTGAAGAGAAAAGGGAATGTCTAGACTATACAAGTGTGTCCACAAAGGGGCTATTTTCCACTGAGAGTCTTCATTCAGAGTCTCAAAGAGAAACAGGGAGCTTTTGATTGCAAGAGGGTACAAAAAAAGATTACTAATACACACATTTTGAATTTGGAATTATTTGTGCTGATATTTCAGAGACCAGCATTAAAAGTGTTTTGCACATCTTTCTGAATTACCTCACCAGAATATAATCAGAAATTGATCACACAGGCACAAATCTGAAGCAGAAAACTTAATAGTTTTAATGTGATTCAGTTTTCTTTTAATACAATTTTCTTTTCAGAAAAAGTTTAGTGTTTTCTTCAGTCCTAGAATACACTTAGACATACAGCCAAACATTTCAAAAAGCAGACATAGGGCAGAGGAACAATCCATAATGTTCCATAACATGCCTTAGAAAGATTCAGTCATGTGTCTTATCCATGTGAAACATCTACAAATCATATGTTTTAAATAACGGTCCACTTGAGGTCAACGAGATCAATATGACCCAGAAGCACAGACTGTGTCTTTGTTTTGCACTAATTGCTCCAAAGTGGCACTTCTGGAAGAAACAACAACCGCCAAGCAAAAGAGAAAACCTTAAATGAAGCAACATCAAACATGTTTGGTATGTCTGTGGCAGACTGCCTGCCACATCAGTGCAACCAACTGGAGAAGTACATGGTTAAAACTAAAAACAAAAACGTTTTCAGACTGTGTGGCAGTCATTGCTCGGATTAATTGATATTCTTGAAATGGAAATGTTAATCGACAAAGTACATAGAAAAGTGAAAATGTTGCTAATAGAATAATAATACAAATTAATGGTAGAAATATTGTCCTTATGATACATTTTTTTTATTTTTTCCTCTTTAGAATTCAAATTTGGACACAAAGTACATGTCAGAAGTAATGTCAACTAGGAAAATAAGCATTTCATGCAGTAAATAATCAATATGATATAGATTTAATATGTTAGGGAAAGAAATGTGGTACAGTAAGGGAAACATGGGTTGTCATCTCTGTCAGAGAGAACTCTGTAAGTGAGGCAGACTTGCAGGTTGTGATTATGGCCAGACTGGTGTGAAATGGCAATAAGATGTACTTGATTTTACTCAGATGAATCACTGCCCGGTCATTGGCAGTGACAGCTGCTCTGCTGTGTGTAAGTTTATGTGTTTATGCGTGCTTGAGGCTTTTTCTGGCAGTGGCGGGCCATTTTCCAGCAGTAGCAGACGGTGTTGAAGAACCGGCAGTGGCAGGACGCGCAGGGGTCACAGCAGCGTGAGTGAGTGATGCAGCTTTCTGACACTTTGGAGCAGGGAGGGGCTGCCGGTACAGCGTCCGCACTGGGTTTCTGAATAAACACACACTGTTTTTAGATGATTTTAGGGTGTGGTGGTCATACATGTATGTACATATATACACACAGACACACACACAGACACACAGACACACACACACACACACACATATATATATATATATATATATATATAT
>JBBJLS010083611.1:0-24225 GCA_037577275.1 Bryconaethiops microstoma
GTGTGTGTGTGTGTGTGTGTGTGTGTGTGTGTGTGTGTGTGTGTGTGTGTGTGTGTTTGTGTGTGTATGTGTGTGTGAGAGAGTGTGTGTGAGTGCAGTAGTTGTCTCTATTAGCAGTAATGCAGTGGGACTTCAGTTAATTCTGGTACACAGTACAGCGTGTCTGATATGTTTAAAGTGATCAAGTTAATACACACACACACACACACCACACAGACACACGCAATTTTAAACAATTATATGAAATTACCTGTGAGGTAAACTGAACACAGTGTCACTGTAAAAACAAAGAAACAGAGAGAGAAAGAGAAGACAAAGAGATAAAGTATAGGAAAGAGAAAGTGGAAATACATGGAGAAAGAGATGAAAAAGATGAGAGAAAGAAAGTGAAACTGTAGAGAAAAGAATAAAAGATAGAGAATTGGAAACAGAGAGAAGTGAGAAAGATGAGAAAGAAAGTGAAAAGGTAGAGAAAGAGAAAATTAGACAGATAGAGAAAAAGATAGTCAGAGAGGCAGAAAAATTAATAGATTGAGAGAGAAAGTGGAAAAAGTGAGGAGAAAGAGGGTGGAAAGATAGAGAGAGTGAGAGAGAGAAGGTGGAAAGAGAAAGAGTGAGAGGGAGAGACAGAGAGAGAGAGAAGGTGGAAAGAGGGCGAGAGAGAGTGAGAGAGAGAGGAATGTGGGGGGAGGTGGTGTATAATTAGAAAGAGTGTTTGGACGATCGATGATCTGCACTTTATCTGATGGATGTTTGATATCGATCCTGATTAAATCCAGAAAGCCTTGCTCACAGGTCACTAATGTGTGTGTGTGTGTGTGTGTGTGTGTGTGTGTGTGTGTGTGTGATATTCTAGCTCAGCCTGAATGTCATCGTTCAGGATCAATAACTCCTTCGTTCCTTTGTGAAACTGCCGTTTCTCTGCCGGCCGGCTGAGAGTTTCTGATCAAATTTGTGGTCCGGACAAACCCTCCAAAATAACAAAAAGTACAGTCACTTGAAAGGGAAACTGATTTTGCAAAATTCCCCCATAATTCAGTGTTTAAAATGTACACAGAGGGATCCGAGTGGGTTTGGTGTGAAACTTAGAAAGTCAGAACTGTTCACAGTGGAGGTGAATGGAACCAGACTGCTGCTTCTAAAAGCTCCCTCATCGGAAGTTATTCCATCAAATGGCTATGGTTGCACCGCCTGATGCCTTAGATGCCTGACACCTGATGCGTCGGCCGTTTTAAAACTAAACCCAGTACAGTACAGACTGAAACAGTACAGACTGAAACACTCCTAACCCTACATCTAAACCTGAACCTGACCTTTAACTTCCACAACCAAGAGGCTCTTTCTGGTCTTTTATTCCAGTATTTAGTTTTTCTCCAGTATTCCTATCATTACGAGGACATTTGGTCCTCTCAAAGAGATAAACAGACACACACATACACACATAAACACAGCCAACAATGAGCAAATTACATTATTAAATTTTTTTTCTCATGCTTATATTGTAAACATCATAAGCATGAAGAAAAAAATGTAAATAATAGAACCAAATCATGTGTGAATCAGTAAATTATGCAGCTGAATCAGTGTGTACATGTGTGTATGTGAACGTCTATGGGCGTGTATGTATGTGTATATGTGAATGATGAATGATACAGTATATAAAGCGATTTTAATGAATGATAGAAGTATGCTGCCCTGTCCAGTGGGTGCGCTGTGTGTGGGCATGTGTGTATGTGTGTGTGTATGTGTGTATGTGTGTCTGTGAGTGCGTGTGTGTATGTGTGTGTGTGTAAACACCCTCATGCTGGTCTCTGAAGGTTGAGAGTTGTGAGATAATGTTTTGAGTGATGTTTTTTTTTCAGCTCACACAGATTAGATGTGACAGGCCGTCAGTAATCAGCCGTTTATGAGCGATTAGGTGGAGGAGTTAATTACTGGCTTGTAGAATCCCTGACTGCGTAAAATAAACAGTGCAGATATTTTATTACCTGGCAGTATGAATCCAGATCACAGGCCCTCCGTCTGACTGAGGGCGTTGCTTTGCCCCACACAGAAAAGAGAAGGTCCTGGGTTCGATTCCCAGTTGGGATGTTCTGTGTGTGAGTGTGCATGTTCTCCTTCCTCTCCCCATGTCTGTGTCAGGTTCCACCAGGAGCTCTGGGTTCCCCTCACAGTCCAAAGAACCGCACGTCAGGTGGACTGGCGATGATAAACTGCACTTAGGTGTATGTGTGCCCTTGGGTGCATGTGTGTGTGTGCATGTGAGTAAATATATACAGTATATATTAGGGGTGTCACACGATCAAAAAAATAATTCTGATTAATTACAAGCTTTGTGATGAATTAATCTAGATTAATCACACACATTTTTGCTGTAAAAGTGTTTAAAAAATTTTATGAATTTTCGCCTATGACTGAATGAATAATCAACATTACAGACTTTCAGCATCTCTTTTATTTTATCATTGTTTCTGCACTGTTCATGTGCAGTAATGGTCACAGCAATCAAAAATATGACCTAACATGCTCCAGCAAGAACAATGATAGAACCAAGTCCATCTATAAGGTGCAGTTTAAGACCATGTACAAACAAGCACGGTTGTCAGAAGCATTTTGATGTGGGGGTGCGTTGCACTCGGTGTCTCGTGTGTTTCACTCATACCTCAACCCCTAATATAATTGTTCCGGTGTTCTGATGAATTATGCTGCCATGTCAAAAATGCTTCCTTTAAGTTTACACAGTTCATACAGTTTATAATCAGTTTATAACACTGATAATGATGAGAAATAGGCAAATAATATGCATAATTGTTTGCTCCTACACGTTGTCTTCAGTGCACAGTTCAAGAGCATATGAGTGTATGACGCTTCTCTGGGGTCTGTGTCTTTGCAGTCATTACATAAGAACTGTCCACTAGGATCAATGGTTTTTGATTCTAATTGTCAAATGATTTTTCTTAAAATGCAGTTTACAGAAAACTACCTGAAGCTAGGAAACATCAGCACTGGCATGATCTGAAGTAGCCTGTGTCCTGCTTCACAGTAGCAATTCAGTGTTAGAACCTGACTGTATAAACTGGCTCTATGCACCTCTAAAGATCTATCTATCTAGGCTCTTCTCATTTAAATAAAATACATTTTTCTCTAGTTATGCATATTATTTGCCTATTTCCCACCATTATCAGTGTTACAAACTGACAATAAACTGTATAAACTTAAAGGGAGCATTTTTCGACAGGGTAGCATGAATCGATAGACTCTGTTGTCAATATGTGCTGCGACAAGGCAGCATAATTCTTCAGAACACCGGAACTATTATATGATGTATGAGTGCAGCGCACCCCCACATTAAAATGCTTTTGATACCTGTGCGTGTACATTGTCTTAAACTGCACCTTATTGACGGACTTAGTTCTATTATTGTTCTTGCGGAAGCATTTTTTTCCCTCAGCATATAAGGTCATACATTTTTCCATTACTGCACATGAACAGTGCAGTAACAGTTATTAAATAAAAGAGACGTCTGTAATGTTCACTCATATACCAAAATTAATTGAAATTTTAAATACTTTCACAACAAAAATGTGTGTGATTAATCTAGATTAATTAATCACAGAGCTTGTAATTAATTAGATACATTTTTTAAATCATGTGACACACATATATAGTAAATGCATTTACATGGAAGTGAGTGTGTATATATATATTTTAATATGTATTTTAACATAGTAGATATGTTGACATATGTTATTGCAAACAAAATATACTGATATTTATACAGAGGAAACATATTGAAGCATAGTAAATATATTCATATATGGCAAGCATATAAAGAATATGACTGGTGCTGTATGTTTATATAAAGACCTGACAGTGACTGTGTCTGCTCCAGACCGCAATCCCTCATGTTTCCGCTGTTTCTGGTTAATGTTTAATCGCGTGCTGGGTTTATGGATCGTCCTCAAAAGAACCGATGGAGAGTGATCTTACCGCTGACACATAAAAGAGAGAGAGAGCGAGAGAGAGAGCGAGAGAGAGAGCGAGAGAGAGTGGGGTGGTGGGTGAAAATGAACGTTTTTGCACTTTGCACCTCTCTAACAAGGGCAAAACTTTTGCACAGATTCAGTGATCACTTGTCCACTCCAAATGACTGCATTTCCTGGCTGACCTGAGGCCGACCACATGGTGCAGGAGTGAGAAAGTACAAGGTGGTGTTTCAAATAAAGTGGCCAGTGAGTAGAAGCACGAAGTGTTTCCAATAAAGTGAGGACATGGGCGACATTTCTAAACATTTGTAATTTTCATTGATAAATCTGTGAGTTGATTATGTGTAAACCTGGTAAAAATACTGAACCTCACTGAATCTGTATGCTGAGGTTTCTGCTGGAATATTTTTGGAGGTTATATGATTTTGAGGCCCAGACCTCCAGGGGAGATGAGTGTTGGCGGAGGGCCCATGATAGGCTTACATTGCATATATATATATGTGTGTGTGTGTGTGTGTGTGTGTGTGTGTGTGTGTATGGCTCTAGAGTGAGACCCCTCTGCTGCAAACTCAACTTGATGCCTGCCAGACTACAGCACGCCAACCATCTGCAGCTGGTTTAACACACAAACACACACACACACACACACACATATACACACCTTGAGTTGGAATGTGTTGAAATATGATAATGCCTCTCCTCTTTTTGTGCGAGTGGTCAGAGTGTTTGTATTTTAAACGATAGCCGCTCTCTGCCCTGATGGTGGACGTGTTTGGGATTGATGTGTGTTTTGGACTTTGGCCCTGTTTCACTGCTGTTTTTCATTAATAAAAAAATATTTATCACGTTCAATAAGAGCAGCAAGTTTTCACTTTAAACACCACTGATGTGTATTTATCTTTGCTTACAAACATCTCCTGGATCGTATGAACATCGCAGAGCTTCATAGAGCACATAATATACTCTATATCACCCCCTACATTTACTGTAATGTATTGCAGTCTGTCAGAATGAAGGTGTGGATTATGTGAATATGTGACCTTCATAGAGCACTGTTAAAGTAAGCAATAAGAGCTTTTTTTTTTACATTTCTATTGGCCCTGGTTAAGAGAGACAGCACAGAAAATAAATTCATTTTTGCTCCTATTGAACAGCACGATTCATTGTTTTATGCCGTAATTTGTGACTTTCAAGTTTAGCTGTGCTTGGGGCACTGGGGGTTGAGTTTCTGATGATCAGGTCTGAGTGATGATGAGTCTGATGTTTCTTGTAAAAAAAAAGTACATTTTAAACTTAAAACATGCTTCTTTTGTGGTGCCCAAACAATGTGAATCTGTCGTGAGCTGAAGTGAGATGGAGCTGAACTGAGGTGAAGCTGAGCTGAGGCATGGCTTAGCTGAGGCAGACCTGAGTTGAGTCAGAGCTTAGATGAGGTGGACTTGAACTGGGGCAGGACTGAACTGAGTTGAGGCAGGCCTAGGCTGAGGTTGAGCTGAGCTGAGGCAGGGCAGAGCTGAGGCAGAGCTGAGAAGTTGTAGAGTTGAGATGTTGCAGCCGCCTCTCAGTCTCTGGCTCCCCCGAGTTCTGCTTCATTTCTGAGGTTTCAGTGTTGTAACTCTGGTTTTGTCCATAATCTGAACCAGATTCCTTTTACAAGCCAAAGACGTTCACCTCAACTCCGAGTCGCAGAGCTGAGGACGAATCATTTTGCAGGAGAGTGAGAGGGAGGATCACGGAGATGAGCACGAAACCAGAGAACACTGCTTTATTTATGCAAATTAAACCTGAAAATGTTAAAATTCAGAAAACAGATTCAAATGTGATTCCTGATCTGAGACGCTTTTCCTTAGGACCACCTGGCTGAACACGTTTACAACCCTTCACAGCTGCGTTGTTTACCTTGACCTTAAAGGTTAAATACCTCCCCCTGAGACACATGGAGGTAATCGTTAACACTCCTTAACTGTGAGCCCACACTGTCAACTGCCAACTTTAATATGATCAAAACCGTGCATTACATTACACTACATCATGTTACATTACATTAAATTGTATTACATTAAATTACATTACAGTACATTCCATCACATTACACTACATTACATTACATCACATTACATTACATTGCCTTACATTACATAACATTGAAGTACATTACATTACACTGCAATGCATTACGTTACATCACATTACATTACTTAAGATAAGATAACCGTTTATTAGTCCCACAGGTGTGAATTTGCAAATTTGCATTACATTACAGTACATTTTTCTCTTCTCTTCTCTTCTCTTCTCTTCTCTTCTCTTCTCTTCTCCCATTCTGCATTTTTCCTATGCAGTATTGCAATAGCAGTGGTTTTGCTGAGTGCACTGTATGTTAATGCAGAGGTGGAGAAACAGAAGAGTGAAAGAAGAGGCAGAAGAGGGCAAGAAGAGGTAGAAGAGTAGAAGATGAGAGAGGAGAATTCAGAACTCCAGGTGAAAGAAAAGGAGAACAAGAGGCAGAGGAAAAGACAGGAGTAGAGGCAGAAGAAGGGGAGGAGAGGCAGGTAAAATATATTGTACCAGGAGCTGGGTGGCTCAGAAACGTAAACAGGCCGATATTTGAAGGAGCCCAGAGCTCGGGGAGAATGTGTGTTGCAGAAGAGTGAAAGTAACTGAAACAGGTTATTACATGCAGTCACACACCCTGATGGACCTCGGGATGAGTGGTCGCGCTTCTGAAGGTTAGTTCACGCGTTCCTTGGGATGAGTTCTCGTGCTCCTCTGGAATGAAAACATACAGGCCTTCCAAACTGCGTGTCTGGAGAGACTGTAGGAGCTTTAAATGCTGCCTAATACTTTTTATTACACATCCTTGGCCAGTTTATTGGAAACAGGGCACATAAGCACAGAAATTTGTGTATTGTAACCATGGCTGTAGATAACAGAGGTGGAGCTCTGATGTTGAGGATGGTCCTGTGCTGGATTTGAGAAGGCGACTCTCGTCTGCTTTCCATGCTCTTCTCCAGAAAAATTAAGGAAATTCTCCAGCAAAGTCACTGCCAGGAACCCAACGCTGCTGCAGATCCTTCAGACTGAAACAAATGCTTGTGGTTGGACTTGGATTTGGTTCTCAAAGCTCTGCGCTCAGCCTGAAAGAGATTAGGGTTACTAATCACCATCTCCTCTCTTTTCTTCTCATCTCTTCTCCACTCTTCTCTTCTCTACTCTCATCTTTCCCTTCTTTTCTCATCTCATATCCTCTTCTCTTCTCTTCTGTTCTGTTCTGTTCTCTTCTCTACAGTTTTCCTGTGCAATACTGAAGTAGTTGTGCTTAGTGCAGTGTGTATTTGATGCAGAGTGTGTTGTGTGTGTTATGTTTCTGTGCTTTAGGCTGAGTCAGAATATCAGTGTTTGGGCTGAAACTGCAGCCAGGATGAATTCTCAGAAAGAGAGAAAGAGGAGAAAGAGATAGAGAGGTCACAAAGCGAAAAAAGAGATAGAGGAATAAGAGATGGGGTGGAAGAAAAGGTAGAAAAACAGGTAGAAGAGCCGAAGAAGAGACAGATTAACTGAAAAAGATGTAGAAAAGTGGGTGAAGGAAATGTTATAGAGAAGAGAGAAAAGAGAGAGAGAGACAAAACAAAATACATTAGAAGAAGCAGATGCGTGGAAAGAGTGGTGGAAGAGTGGCAGATGATGTAGAAAAGGAGAAGAAGAAGCAGAAAAATGGAATTTGAGGCAAAAGAATGTCAGATGAGGTTGAAGACTGGAAGATGAGGCAGATGTGTGGAAGAAGAGGAAGAAGAGAGAGAGAAGGAGAGGCAGAAGAGTGGAAGAAGAGTTGATACAGAGGCAGAAGAGTAGAAGAAGAAGCAGAACAAATGAAATAAGAGGCAGAAGATGAGGGAGGAGAGTTCAGATAAATGAAAGTAAAAGAAAGGGAGAAAGAGAGGCAGCAGTAGAGGCAGAAGGGAGGGAGAAGAGGCAGGTGAAGAGGCAGCAGAAGGAGAAGAAGCTCTGAGTGAAAGCCGTGTTTGTTCTAAAAAGGCGACGCCTGACTCGGATGTTGTGTTTGTGGTTAAAAGCAGATGAAGTGCTTCGTGCCTCATTTGAGGCCAATTTGTCTTCATTTACTCAAAAGGCGCTCGTTCAGCTTCACCCTGTTTCACTTCAGCGGTTTGAGGCTGCGTGGGAGACTCACTGTCAACAGTGCATGCCTGTATGTGTGTGTGTGTGTGAGAGAGAGAGAGAGTGAGACGGTATAATTCAGCTTCTTTTATTGTGTTGCGTCTCCAAACCAAACACAGAAAAGGCCTGAGATTCATTAAGGCCTCTTCTCAGCTGTATCTGCTAAAGCAGCGGGACTGTGGATGTGCAGCCCTCCTCACACACACTACTGCGTGTGGAAAAGGTTCTGCTATGTGTGGAAATGTCTCTGGTGTGTGTGTGTGTGTGTGTGTGTGTGTGTGTGTGTGTGTGGAAAATGCTCTGGTGTGTGTGGATTAAGTTTAACTGGAGTGTGGTAATGCGCTGGGGAGCAGTAATTGGTTTATGATTAATAAAGCAGAGCGTGGCCTATGGGAACAAGAGTGTTATTAAAGGAAACCTTCAGGTCAGCTCCATTAGCCAGAACTGACCTCACTTAAAACATCTACACCCAGGAGGGAGAGAGAGAGAGAGAGAGAGAGAGAGAGGGAGAGAGAGGGTCAGCCTGCCTCTTTCACACACAGACTTGTTCTTAGACATACCTATGTTCAGTAATAATGTAAGTATTTATGGTGGTGGCCTAGTGGTAGGATACTTGCCTCTGGACCAAGAAGTAATGGGTTTGAATCCTACCTCCAGCACACCACCACTGGGTTCCTGAGCAAGACCCTTAACCCCAAGTTGCTCCAGGGAGACTGTCCCCTGTAGTTAGGGAATGGAAGTCGCTTTGGATAAAAGCGTCTGATAAATGCCGTAAATGTAAAGTATCTATATATGATAATATAGATAATAATATGCCCCATACCCCCCCCCATTTACTAGGGCTGTCAGTATATTAAAATATTTAATCGTGATTAATCTCATGGTTGCCATAGTTAACTCGTGATTAATCGCACATTTAAATCTGTCCTAAACATACAGTTTTTAATACTCTTATCAACATAGGAGTAGACAAATGTGTTTGCTTTGTGGAGATGTTTATGTTCACAATGACAGTCAATACTATTAACAACAATTTTTCAGAAAATAATTTTGCACATACACATATATACATACAATTACAATTTTAATCACGATTAATCACATGGTTTTCTGCAATTAAACACATTGTTATATGCAAAATTAAATCATTAATTCAAAACTAGTTTATTGCGCACCTTTCTTATAAAGTAGATTAGTACTGCTATATGAACAAAAGTGGAATAACACTTTAAACAAACACTTTAAACAATTGCTTTTTAATAGCAGTGTTCCTTTTAACACAGTCACACAGTTACAGTTCAAATATTTCTGTAAATCTCAATTTAAACATTAATGTAATAAAATCTAATATAAAACCAAAGCTATTTGCCACTGCAGGCCGTTCACGTTTTATCTAGCATGTTATTGAAAAACAAGTTACCCTCAGAGTCCAGAGCATGGGGGCGGAACTATTATAGCAGCTGCAAATAGGGTCCAACTCCATATGAAAGTCCATGTATCTGAATGCAGTTTTATTAAAGTCACGTTTGGTGTAATGGTCAGACGTCTTATATGGACAAACGTAATGTGTCGACTGTTTTTCGTGGAGGTCAGGCGTCCCATTACTTTTGTCCATATTAAATAGCTCAACGCTTGCATTACTTTGAAAATAAAAGGATTTTTAAAAACCTGCATTAACGCACAATGAAAGAATTGTCGGCGTTAGATAAGTAATGTGTTAATGCGATAATAACGCGTTAACTTTCCCAGCCCTAATATTTATGTGTTAACAATAATATGCCCCATATGTATTATATAAAAGTATGTGAATGTAATAATAATATGCCTCAGATGTTTGTATCTTTATGTAATACTACTACTACTAATAATAAGATTATTATTATTAGTAGTAATTATTATTATTATTATTAATATTAATAATAATTATAATATGCCTTACATGTATTATATATCTATGGATGTATGTATATGTAATAATAGTAATATGCATTGTAAATTTTATATATATATATTAAAGTATATATATGTAATAATAATATGCCCTGTATAAATTATTTGTATGTCTTTATGTAATAATAATATTCCTCATACAATATAAAGGCAAGTAGGTATATGTAGTAATAATATGCTTCATTATCATATTAGAGCACTCTTATCAGTACTCTAAAATAAACAAATTAAAAGTCAAAGTAAACTGAATGTGGTTGTTTGCCAGATGGCTGTATCGACCCCTGGTGTGAGCTCTGTTTAGGATGTGTGAAAGGTTCTGGGTAAATAAACAGAGTGGTGGTGGTTTCTGATCTCGGTAAATCATTTAGGGCTGCAGCTCCCTGAGTCCCGCCCCTCCCTGAACTCCGCCCCTTCCTGGCCTCTTTATTTATCCACCCCAGTGAGTTCTGTTTCCTCGGGATGGGCCAGCAGAGATACTGTATCTGGTTTCCACAGTGATGGGTGGGAAACACAGTGGGCTCGGGGCTTCAATAACAAATGGTGGGGGAATGGAAGGAAAATAATGCGGCTGGTGTTTAGCGACCGCCGTGCCGGAGAGCAGGCAGCGGGTCGGAAATTTCGCTTGGCTTTATTACGGTTTTATTAGGCCTTTATTACTGGGGCCCTTTTGGCTACGAACTATTCACTCAGGACAAATAAACCAGCAGGTCTGCTGTGATTAGCCTAGCACAGGTCCGTGTCACATGGTGAGAGGGTCTGATCTGTAAACTGCTGTAATGAAATGTAAGACTTTTAATAACTCCAGAATAGAAAGCCCCTCTCAACGGACTGTGTTAAATTTGGTCAATTTGGTCATAATGGAGTGTTTTATTTGTGAAGTGAGGCCACTTATCCTGCGCAGAAACATGAAAGGCCTCTCCGGCGGTGTGTGTTTGGCGGTGTGTGTTCGGCGGTGTTTCCTCTTTGAAGTGTCATTATCTCACTTCATACGGCCTCATCAACAGCAGGGGGCTGATAGGACCTATCTGCAGAGATGAACTTTGACCCCAGCTTTGTCTGGCCTAGAGAAACAGTAGTAGTGGAGAACATACAAAACAGATCTTCAGCAACCTGGACATCTAGTCCAGCATTAAAATGTTATGAAATAAGCTCTTTTTTAACACATTTATTACTTTCCATCAGAGACTAAAGTGTAACGGGACCACTCTGTCATACGTGAACACACCACAGCACACAGTGTGAATAGCATGAAATTCTTCCTCTGCATTTACCCATTCACCAAGTGAAGCAGTGGGCAGCCAGGAACAGTGTGTGGGGATGGTACCTCACTCAGGGTACCTCAGGCCTGGGAATCAAACCCACGACTTCATGATGGCAGGGCGAATGCCCTAACCACTAGGCTACCAGCTGCCCAATACATTATTATGTAGTAATAAATTAGTAGACAGTGATTATTTCATAGTAGATCCTGAATAATTCATAGTAGACACTTTATAATTTATAGTTGATGCTGTAAAATGCATAGTTGATCCTGAATAATTCATGGTAGATATTGAATAATTCATAGTAGATACTGAATAATTCATAGTAGATACTGAATAATTCATAGTAGATACTGAATAATACGTAGCTACTGAACAATTCATTGTAGATACTGAATAATGTATTAGTAAATCCTGAATAATGGATAACAGATACCGACTTATTCATTGTAGATACTGAAAAATTAATGGTAGATACTGAAAGATTCATAGTAGTAAGTGAATAATTCATAGTAGTTGCAAGTATGTGAAGACCAAACCTGTCTTGGCTGAGACCAGATTGATTTGAGGTGAAGGTGTGTGTGTGTATGTGCTGGGGGAAGGTTGCATTAATGCAAATTTTTTTATAGAACTTTTGCTTTTAAAGGACTACACCACCTCCAGAATAACCTCTTTATTAAGACAGACGTGATGGATTCTGCTTGTCCTGTGTAAACACGGCCCTCTGTATTTCTGCACAGCATTTAACCTTCTCTTCAAGGCCGTCCTCCCTTCGGGGGGGCCTGAGGGACATTAAACTCTCATTATCTCCTGTCAGGGCGTAATTACCTTCTAACGACATTAAACTGAGTCTCAGGTCGGTGGCCTGTGCTGTGGTCACTCGGAGAGCTGAGCTGTTTCACAATCTGTGACTGGGCTCACAAACGCTGCTTGTGGTCCAGAAGGCTCAGTCTAGGTCTAATAATGACTCTCTGCAGGTGATTTTGTTGCAGTGAGGGTCAGGCAAAATCTCCTCAGCGCCCCAAGCTAATATGTTAGCCAAGATGTGTTCAGTGTCTGAAGTTTGCCTCTTTAGATTTAGCGCTGGAGCTAACGTAGCTAACAAGTAATCTTATACTCCACCAGTTAGCCTGGTGCTCTAATTCATGTGGAGGCCTCTAATAGACTTGCTCATGTGGTTCCTGATGCTGTACAACTGTACGGATGAAAGTACAGCTGTGGTCCTAAATCCTGTGTGTCTTTCGCTGTTCTGTACAATAAATTGTACAAAGTCAAAGACCACATAGACGAGTCTGTTATAGAGAACTGTGAGATGATTTAGGACTAAAGCACAGTCATTATCCTGAAGCCTAGATGTCGTTCGCTCTCCAATCTGTTTCTGAGTGTCCGAAACCTCATATCTCCAGGGACAAACCAAAAGCAAACTTCAGACACCGAAGACATCTCGGCTGATCGAGTGCATTTACAGTGGGGCGGGAGTCTGATTTCTCACTGAGCTTCGTCTTGAATATTGTTGGTTTGGGATTGGCAGTGGAGTTTGGAATGCTCTTGAGTTTTCCCGAAGCGTAGAGGAGCGCAGTGGGGGTTTTGCGGGGAGATTGGCTGGGCTAGGCTTGTGAGAGTGGGGTAACAGTTTCTGTGGTGATGGTGGTTATGGAATTCATACAGCAACAATAGCCAGGATTCATCATGGTCTGAGACAAACAAACCCACTGCTGAATTCTCTTCAGACACTAAACTGTGTGTGTTGTTATTTTTGGATTGTGCTATTTCAATTTCCCCAAACACAGCAATTGCACACACTCTGACCAGTCCCATAAAGCAGTTTCCCAGTATCAGCACAATTGTGCAACACTGTTCAGTTGTGGTGTTTCTGCAGTTTGGAAGGCAAGAGGCTTTCACAGCTCCCCTCAAACCCACCCCCCAGCACTTCAGATTATACCCAGAACATCCATTACCTGGCTACTTCATTGGAAATATCCCATTGTGCTTCCACTCACTGGCCACTTTATCAGACACCCCTCTCTTATATTCATTATTCAGGTGTGCAGTACAGACTGTGGTCCATTTTTCAGCCCCTAATCTGCATTCTGAAAACATTCCTCTGATGAGGGTCTAGAGGAGAACACGCACTGTTCACCATCTCTAACTGTACACCAGCGAGGAGGAGCTGCAGGAGAGAGGTTTCCAATAAAGTGGCCAGGGAGTTTATTTTGATGCTTAAATGGTGAAATTTGAAAAACAGAGAAAAGACAGGGTCGGATTTCGTGTCTGCCTTACATTCAGGGACGCATTTGGCAAGCCAGGAAAAATGTCTGATGGTGTTCAATAAAGGGCTGCGGGACAGCCAACCTTGAGAGAGAGAGAGTGTGTGTATGTGTGTGTGTGTGTGTGTGTTTGTGTGTGTGTATGTGAGGTTAAATGGAATTCCTTCCTGACACCTGCTGCCCTGGTGTTTGAGAAAGTGTGGAGCTCCAGGGGGTTTAGTTTGTAAACGGCGAGGTTGTGTGAGATTCCCCACAGTGGCGGATTTTCAGGCTTACAGTGTAAATGATGTTCTTAAGAGTCAAACCAGCTCTCAGATGTTCCTCTAAAACTAAACACAGCTAAAGTCCAGTGGTTTGGCTGGAGTGGCGTGGATTCTTCTTGTATTTACTTGGGTTGTGCTGCCTGACTGTGAAGCCAGTCTTATAGAACAGCAGTGTCAGGCTGGTGGTGATACAGACTGTCTGATATCTCTACAGTTACACTGCGGTAGTTGTGAAGAATAAATAAAGAAGAAGATAAATACTCCATAAAGACGGTTTATAAAGACATGTAACCAAAACAACAGCTCTGCAAAGTCGTTTGCCAGTGTTGCTTTGATGTATGTCGGGTGGTTCAATAGTTGAGAAAACGGTAAAGATTTGTTTTACAGCGTCAAATAGTGAGTGTATGTTTCTTGGTTGTGTGTGTTGTGCTTTTGAGTGTCCTGCATGGTGCTCTGTCCGTTAGTTGCTGCATCAATCTTTTTGTTTTTGCTCTCATTGGTGTGTGGCCACTAGAGGGCGCTCAGTAGAACGTTAACATCAACAGTTCTTTCTACCACAAAAAGTAATCTCTCCCTGTGTTTGAGCTGTAAAACTGTGTGAATCAGGCTGAGCTCAGCTTGTTCAGTTTTCTTCTTCATGTGCTGGTAGATGCTACTGAGATGCTCCACTGCAGCTTCACTGCTTTTCTTCTCCCTTTGTGAAGATACTTTTGCTGTGGTTATTAGAAACACTTTTTCTGGTTTAGGGCACTCCAGACACATCTGTCCCCTAGCTTGAACCCCCCTAATTTCTTCGTATTGTGCTTCCAAAAATCCAGACTTTCTTGTTTTTTTAATGTAATCTTGAACAGTTCTCCAGGCTTCCTGAAGGACTTTTAGAGGCTCTCCTTTACAGTCCAGTTTCCAAGGAACGTTGTGTTGTTCATTAAGCCACCCAGTGACTTAGTGTTCTTTTATTTAATCTACTCAATATGCCAAAGATAAGACAGTTTGACAGGCAGAAAATAGTATTTTTGTACCAACATGGTGGTTCAACGCAAAATATGAAGAAATGAGTGAGGACCAAGACTTTGACACAGTACTGTATATACACTATTCACTGTCGAGAATGCTTCACAAATATTCTTCCATAGCCACTGGTGTAAAGTTTAGCTTTACAGTGGGCTTGGGCAAATGTAACACACAGAAAGTGTGTATGTGTATGTTTGAGTGTGTATGTGTGATATAAACTGAGGTCCTAGATTGGATTTTACCAACCTTTCTGGAAAGATCAACCTTACGTAGCCTTGGACACATTAGTGGGAGGACCTGGAAAGCGTCAGTCGGTGGAGCCTGGGACACATTAGTGGACACAGCCCATAGTGGTCTACCCAGAAGAGCACAGACACAGAGATGTGTCTCCTCCCTCCATCACCTCTGGGCTGGTTTAGATTCTCCAGGCTGAACGCCGTCCTCCAGCGGTCGTTTCCCGAAAGCTGCTCTCCTTCCTGCCAGCGTCGTTCAGGGCCGAGTTCTCCTGAAAACACCTCAGCAGGTGACAGCTGTGTCTAAACGGGCCAGAGACAGAAAATGGTGCCTAAGACAACAGTGCAGCACCCAGAGACGGACCTGCAGCTCTCAGAACACTGTCTCAGGAAAAAATCACCGCATATCATCCTCAGATCCACACTGAGTGGAAACAGATCCTCCTAGTCTGAGTTACGGTTTACAGCTTGGACTTTCCTATCAGCTCCAACACTGCAGGCTTTTAGACACTATGAATCTATGAATAATTTTGTTTTCAAAATGAATGATTTAGTATCTGCTTTGAATAATTTAATATCTACTTCGAATTATTCCGTGTCTACTATGAATTATTCAGTATCTACAATGAATTGTTGAGTATCTACAATAAATTATTCTTTATTTACTATGAATTACTCAGTATGTAGTATGCATTATAGTTAGATCATTAAGCCGTAGAGTTTAAAAGGTAAAATAATGATGCAGGGAGACAGGAGAAGTTGATTCTGTCTGAAGAGGAGGAGAAGGAGGAGATGGTGGTAGATGATTATGTAATTTTTCTGTGAATTGTCTGCTTCAGACAGCGATCTGACAGCACCATCACTGAAACATAAACACTGAGGCAGAGAAACATGACGGGTCCTGAAAACGTTCCTCAGCCTGAGGGCCGGGACACGCCCTCAACTCATCACACACTCATCAGTCTGTCAGACGCATAACACACAGCTCTGGCGGTTAATTTGATGAGATAATGTGTGTATGGAGTGTTAGGGGTGTAAGCTGTAGCCACAGCAGCTCCGTTCAGTCTGTACAATCTAAACAGTGCTGAGAGTTTTTCACACAGCCCCACAGCCCCTCTCAGTGCTGAGAGTTTTTTTCTACAGCCCCATCTGACCCTGCGTATTCCTCAGCTTAGACTTTCTGATCTCTGGCCTTATAAGTAAATACATGACATTTGTTTCTAAGTGTTGTGAGATCATATGCATGTGTTTGTGTGTGTGTGTGTGTGTGTGTATATGTGTGTGCGCGTGTCCTTCAGTCCTCTCTTTCTGAGAGAAAGCTAAGAATGTAAGGCTTCATTAAAGGAACACTTTGCTAACCCTAGAATAATCAACCAAAATCTTTTCATGCCCTCAAACTACATCCAGGTCTTCATTAAAGTGGATCAGATTTGTGGACATGGATTAGGACACAGTATGACTTACTGTGAGCTGTAAAAAAGTCACATTACTGAAGGTAAACAGTTTCTCTCAATAGTTTTGTGTTAAATGGCATCTTCCAAAAGAAACTCACCCCTCTGAAAGCCTTTTGTTTGAGTGTGTGTATGGCTGTGACATCACAAGTACACACATGTTCACTAAACTCATTAATTAGCCTGGAGCTGAGTGCCCCAGCAATTACCCCCACCAGCACCTCACAGTGGGGGTATCTGGGGTGGGATGGGGCAGTAGGGGGTAGGGGTTGTGTGATGGGGCAGCTGGGCGGCCAACCACAAATAATGATCATTAAAGAAACGCTAATGTAGGAAATTGGAGGCCATTACCTTTTCTTTGTTGCGTTGCTTTTAAACCCCAGAGGATGAAAAGCAGATTAACCTCCAGAGATTTACCTCTTATTCACTGAGAAGCAGGGGGGGGGGAGAAACAGAGGGAAAGAGAGAGAGTAGAGAGAGAAAGTAAAAAGGGTAAAGAGAGAAAGTAAAGAGAGAGAAAGTAGAGGTAAAGAGTCAGTATAGAGAGAAAGTAACAAGGTAAATAAAGAGTAAAGAGGTAGAGAGATAGTGAAGAGAGAAGGTAAAGAGGTATGGAGAGAAAGAAATGGGAGAGAAAATAAAGGGGGAGAAAAGAGAGAAAATAGAGGTAAAGAAGTAAAGAGGGAGAAAAGAGAGCAAAAGAAGACGTAAAGAGAGAGAGTAATGAGAGAAAGTAAAGAGAAAGTAACGAGAAAGAAAGTAAAGAGGTAAAGAAAGAGGGTAAAGGGGTAAAAAGAGTAAAGAGGGAAAGTAAAGAGGTAAAGAGAGAGAGAGAATAAAGACAGTGAGAGAGAGAAAAGAGGTAAAAAGAATAAAGAGAAAGGGTAAAGAGAGTGTAAAGAGAGTGACAGTAGAGAGAGAGTAAAGAAGTAAAGAGAGAGAGACAGAGAGATAGTAAAGTAAAGAGAGAGAAAGTAAAGAGATCAAAAGTGAAGAGGTAAAGAGAGTAAAGAAAGAAAGAAGGAACCAAAAAGAAAGTAAATAGAAATTAAAGAAGCAGAGTAAGGAGAGAGAAGGTAAAGCGTTAAAGAGAGAGTAGAGAGAAAGAAGAAGTAAAAAGGGAGTAAACAGAGGGAGTAAGGAGAAAATAAACATGTAAATAGAGAGAGAAACTAAACAAGTAAAAGAGAGAGATAAAGAGAGGGAGCGTAAAGATATATAGAAAACGGGGAGAAATAGAGAGAGGAGAGTGAGTGAAGAGAGAGAGACAGACAGACAGAATTGGTAGATAGATAGATAGATAGATAGATAGATAGATTAACAGATGAGAATAGATTATGATTCTTTGGGAAATGTGTCAAAACATAAAAAAAACTGAATTAGTAATTCTGGTTCAGATAGATTATATTTGAATAAATCAGAATAATTTTTATAAATATACTGAATACACAGATATAACAGGAGGGCATTTTTGACCACATAATTATTACTATTTCAAAATAAAAGTTTATCATTGACAATATTAAATATTATTGTGATTTTTATTATTATGATTCAGTTCAACACCTTTATGTTAGTTTGTGGTGTGTTGTATGGGTGCATGTGCATGTGTGTTTGTGTTTGTGTGTGTGTGTGTGTGTGTGTGTGTGTGTGTGTGTGTGTGTGTGTCTTGGTTGTGTTTGACAGACCCACATTTGTGTCCAATTAGCTGCCGGCCTGTTTGAGTCAGGCTCGTCTGAGTGTGCTACAGGTGTTTGTCTGAATGCAAACCAAACTGGGAGGAAGAAATATGAGGAAATGCCTCTTCTGTTAATCCTCGAGTTCAGTTTGGACCCTCTTTAAAATGCCACTTTAGCAAAAATTTGACCCCCTCCCCCTAATAGTTGGTTACCTGACACATTGCAAATAATCTGAGAAAATGGCTAAAAGCTGTGTTGCTAAAAGCAAATGTCTTATATTTGGCATATAGAGTAGATTAAATTAAAAAATGGGAACTAATGTTTTGACAGGCAGCAAAGTTGTTCCAACCACCCAACGTACTATTTTATTTATAGTGACCATTTGTCATACATGAACACACCACAGCACACAATTCTTTCTCTGTATTTAACCCATTCACCAAGTGAAGCAACAGGCAGCTAGGAACACAGCTCAAGGGAAACTCACTGGTGTCATTATCAGTCCTGGGATTCAAACCCACAACTTTCTGGTTGCAGGGCCAACTCCCCAACCACTAGGCTACCAGTTACTAATCACAGCTTGATCATCTGGAATCCACTGCTCCTGTTTCTTCACTGGAACTGGTGAGGTTCAGGGACTGGAGTGAAAATGAGAGTCTTTCAGGAAGCCTGGAGAAATGTTCCTCAAGACCACATTAAAATACAAGAGAGTCTGGATCTTTGGAAGCAAAATATGAGAAAATGACAGGGGTCAAGACTTTTGCATGGAACTGTATTTGAGCTTATTGGATATTCCAAAACCACTGGCATTAATGCGGTGTTGCGTCTCCTTTGCAACTATAAAAGCCTCCACACTTCTGGGAAGGTTGTCTAACTGTTCTGCTGGTGTCCTTTGATCAAAAACTCATTCTGCACTTCCTTATCCCTCTCTCTCTCTCTCTCTCTCTCTCTCTCTGTCTCTCTCTCTCTCCTCTCTTTTCTTTCTTTGTCATCCCAGGCTGATATTTCAGCAGTAGAATGTGGGTTATGGCCCTCACTGTGTCCTCTGAGCAGCTGAGCTTCTATCTCAGCGAGATGTTTGAGGCTGAGCTGGACTGGTGTTTAAAAACATTCACCTAAAAGCCCTGAGAGCAGCTCAGTGACTTCTTGAATGTCCTAAAGTGTCTGGACAGCTGGACAGGCCTTTACAGGTGTATAAACTCCATGAAAACAAACAGACCAATATAACAGGCCCCCTGTGTTGGCCTGTGGAGTCACTGGAGCTCCATCCAGAACCTCTGGGATCCAGAACCGGTCCTCCAACATAAGTACCTGACCTCAGTTACACTCTCACACATTCAAATCCTCATGGCAATGTTCCAGAATCAATACGTGAACTTGCTAATGGGGCGCGAGGTGGGTGGGGGGTGGTATTTGTACAGGTTTTTGTATTTATGGATCACTTTGCTATTGAACTGATATTATTTAACCATTATAAATGTAACTTCATTGTTACATAATTTGTCACACATTTACAGTGTTGATTGAGAAGTAGCTCCCGAGTCTAGTCCTGTAAGGGTTAACCTGAACGGAGCCGGAGAACAAGGCTGAGAACTGACACACGCAAGACTTCACAAACAGGCAAACAGAACCGAGCGCTGTATACAAACAGGCCTGGAGCTCTAACTGGGCCCAGGTGAGCGCCACGGAACCCACGTCAGATAAAAGGCCCGGAACACACTCCCGTGACGAGGTCCTGTGACAGATCCTCCCGCCCGCCTGTGTTCCTCCGCCAACAGGAAACAGGCGCTTATCGGAGTGATGAGAAGTGTGGAACACTCACATGGAAACTTCTCAGTCACACAAAAATTCTCCTCAAGATCGTGTGTGGAACGTCGTCTTTAAATTACAGCTGCAAGGGGCTGTGCTTTGCCACTGCCATCACAGCACCCCCCAGTGGATCATTTCCCTAATAAAACATTATATATGATAAAATATTCCAGGCCGAGTGTGTACAAAATGAACAGGTTTCAATCAGTTCTAGATATGTTTACTGACTGTAGTGCTGTATTGTGAGTAGGCTTCAGTCGGTTCTAGATATGTCACATCCTAGATAACTCATGTTCTACACATTACTGACTGATGCACACAAGCTCCAATATGTGTTCATGTCTTTAACAAGATTCTGGTGAAAATGAAAATATCTGTGTTAGTGTTAGCTTAAGGCTAACAAACTATTAGAAATCCATTAGAGACACTAGCAAAAATGAGCATAGATTTTCTTCAGTTTTAAAGTTTTAGGACTGCAGTCAGTTGAAGTGCTCACAAATACAGTAACAATAGCATTTATGTGTTTGTGCATGCGCGCGCGCGTGTGTGTGTGTGTGTGTTTCTCCTGACGGTGCTCGGGCTTTCCCAAAGCAAGTTCACTCTGGCACCATCCACAACAACAAACACACACACACACACACACACACACTCACACCATGCAAAGAGAGAGAGAGAAAGAGTGAGAGAAATGGCGAGAAAGAAAGACGAGAGAGAAAGAGAAATAGAGTGGGAGAGTGAGGGAGAGAAGAGAGAGAGAAAGATAGAATGAGACTGCCAACAAAAAAAATGCAGAGAACCTGAGAAATTCATAACAAACAGTGGAAACAGGACGTGATTACAGCTGCTGTTACGGAACGTGGAACGTCTATCGGCGCAGCGTCCAGGAGACGAGGGACGTGGAGAAGAACGGTGGAGGAACCGGAGGGCGATCTCAGGCACTCCGCTGTTATTATGGGATTGTAACAGTGAGATGTTGATTGTTTTGTGAAAATAGCAATTTAGCCGGAGCGATGATTTATTCCTGAAAGAGGACGGCATTCCTCAGTGTGTGAATCACCCCGAGTCCGTGTGGTCCCCACACACACACATACACACAGACACACACACACTCATAAACACAGCACCGCAGACGTCGCCAGGCAGTGTGTGTCAACATCAGCGCCCGCGTGGCAGGAGGCCAGAACCCGGAGGATCAGAGAAGAACAGCAATTAATCCACCCAGACCTTAAACACTAAAGAGACAGTTCAGCAAAAAATATCAAATACATACCAGTTAGACCCTGTTACTGATAATAAGTCAAGCTGAGTTTATTTATGTGGCCCATTTTCATACACAAAGGCCATTTAATGTGCTTTACAGGAAGAGAATAACAATATTAATCAATCAGTAATTGTAAAAATAGTAGTAGGTAAATATATTTATAAGAAGGTGGAGCTTTTTAAAGTTACAGTTGGTGCAGATCTAATATTGATGGGCAGTTGAACAGCATAGTGGATAAACACCATTTCGTCATGTTTAGTTTCTGATCTTTTCAACACTAGCTGACCGGCTCCTGCAGATCTAAGAGAACTACCAGGATTATATACATCAAACATATCAGAGATTTAGGGTCCAAACTTGCACATAATGAGTGACTTGCACACAATGAGAAATCCATTCTGTACTAAACAGATGTTGTGGTGTGATCTCTTTTCTTGGTTTTGTTTAGAAATCTGGTAGCAACATTTTGAATGAACGTCCTGGACCAATGCTCTGAGTGCTTCTCATTGAATTCCCGCTTTAAGGCCTGAGGAGTGTGTGTGTGTGTGAGTGTGTTGAGGGCGTGAAGAGTGTGTGTTATTGTTTCTAATGTCAGCAGCTCAGCTAAAGTGCAGCACTCGATTTTTCGCTGACGGGTTCTTTGAAGGAGCTGCCCTGATGTTGAGAACCTCACGGATAACACAGATGAGGCAGGCGAGACTGACGAACACATATACATACACACACACACACACACACACACACACACCCACACACACATACACACACACACTATGCGTTTTTCCCAATCTATATATAAAAAGTACCTGTGTTATATGTGCTATATATGTAAATATGTATATTATTAATATGCCCTGTTTATTTTATAAAGTAACAGTGTGCCATATATATATATAATATATATATATATATATTATATATATATATACAGTAACCCCCACTTTAATGCAAATCATTGGTCACAATTTCAGGCCATCACAGATTTTTTCTGAGAAGTGAACTAATAATTATTCACTAAAACCCCTGCACTAACGTGGAAACTGTAACAAAGAAAATGCCCATGCATGAATCACAGTACAGTCTATACAGGGGTAATATTGGTATTTTACATTCTAACACTGCGGGAGTTCAATGTAAACTGTACAGTACGAATACTTTGATATTTTCTTTAAGGGTTTAAAATGCAATTTAAGTGTTTTGGGAGCATATTTGGGGGCATATTTAGGGTTTACACTATAAAATAGGCATTTTTGGGCTTTTTTTTAACCACATCACAACAACACGGTTTTTCACTATACGCGGGTGCTCTTGGAACGGAACCGAAAAGCGGGAGGTTTACTATGTATATATATGTGTTTGTGTGTGTGTTCAATAATATGCTCTGTATGTAAGGATCTATATGTAATAATAATATGACCTGGCAAACCAAAGCATAGAAATGTTTATTATTTTATATGATCTCTCAGCGCAGACATTTACACACCACCCGCGTTAGACTAATAAATCAATCTACAGCACGTTCAGCCCATCACTCACCATCAAGTGGTGTCTCCTTACACACACACATACATTTCTCTCATGCCTGTATGTAGTTAGCAGGCAAAACGAAAGAGGAGAGAAAGACAAAACTCATCTGGATCAGCTTTTTCCTTAAGCCTCCCCCTCTTATCTCACTCTCTCGCTCCCTCTCTCTCTCACTCTCTCTCTCTCTCTCTCTCTCTCTCACACACACACACACACACACACACACACACACCCCCACGCACTCTGTTTCTAATATCTCTTACGTGGACGTGTGTGAGAACAGCTTGTTTAACCCTCTTCCCTGATGAGGGCTTTCAGTCCTGCTGAGAGAGTGTGTGTGTGTGTGTCCAGGATGTTTTTTGTGGTCTGGAAAAGCCCCCATAACGCTGAGCTTTTCACACACTTCAAACAGTGAGTGTCATTCTTTCCCTTTTAACATAAAGCAACACTGAACATTCACTGATCAAATACACAGCCCTAAAAACACTCACACACACACAAACACACACACCACAGAGCAGTGTGTGTGTATGTGTATTTGTGTGTGTGTGTGTGTGTGTGTGTGTGTGTGTGTGTGTGTGTGTGTATATGTATGTGTAGAAGATGTGAGATCACACAGAATGAACACGTAACTCCAAAACAGATAGATGAGAGAGAGGGAGAGAGAGAGTATAATACTGTGCATTCTATGTGGAGGTGAATGAAACCAGACGTCTCCAACATAAAATTCAGTTTTATTCACTGTCGACCCCGAGTGAAGCTCCACATGTCGAACTAAATCGCTTTTCTTTGGGGACTATTTTGCCCCACAATGCCTTGCATGAGTCCCTCCAACATGAATGGGTTTAGTTTTAGAACCAAAATCTTCTCAAAACTCTGGTAGTACAATGTCTCAGGCACTATTACAATTTTAATAATTTAATCATTTTCTGCGAGGGAGGAGGATGTCTGGTTCCTTTTGTCCAGTTTTAGCGGTGTGTGTTTTGCTGAGGTTCTGGACACCTGACTACAATGTTTTGATGCTGCACTATACTGGACTTCATGATATCAACGTGCACGCAGCAGGAGCAAAGTAACTGTGTGTGTGTGTGTGTGTGTGTGTGTGTGCGTGCGTGCGTGTGTGTGTGTGTGACTGTGTGTGTGCGTGCACGCAGTGGTGTTTCTGGCCATTCTGGCGCTCTAGGTGAATTTTGTCAAAAGGAGTGGGGGGCAGGGGTGGTTAAAATAAAACTTTTGTCAAAGGGGGCAGGGCTTTGCGCGAAATCAGCTCCCCCCTTGTCTATGCCTGTAAACGCCTGTGTGTGTGTGTGTGTGTGTGTGTGTGTGTGTGTGTGTGTGTGTGTGTGTGTGTATCCT